>JAFBJR010000172.1:9309189-9451855 GCA_016785285.1 Brachirus orientalis
ATTTTATTTTTATTTTTTTTGAGCAGTGTATATATATATATATATATCGTTTTAAAATATTTAATTTTAAAATGTAATAATAAACAATGTTTTATCTGCCCTGCATCTGGTAAAATATGATATTTTAATAATTTTTGAATATCACACTTATTGGTATCTCCAGTCTAAAATTTTAAATTTGTGTATGCACTGCAGTGTACTTAATAATGATTATGGTGCTTTTATTAATTTGCACCTATTGTAAGTAGTAGGGAAAGTGCTGCAATTTGGTTCTAAATGCACTTGGGTGTAAAAAATAACACATCCAATATGAGGTAAAAAAAAACAAAACAAAAAAAAAATCGAATGAAAAAGGCACAACACAGTGTTAACAAAATTTGCACACCTGATGCAGCTTGGCAAGGTGTCCCACAGTTTAGGGGAATGGAAGCAAAAACACTTTGTATACTGGCTTTATTTGGCTGCTTTTGGAACTCCAGTGTATGTTAAAATGAGGTGCTAGGTGATACTGTCTTAAAAGATTTCAGAAAGTAAATAAAAGAATAATACTTAATCAATCTTGAAAAAATGGAAAGCAAGAGTAATGTGCTCACTCATAATTAAAAACATTTGCATTACAACTTTTGTTAGTAATGTCTCTAATTATATAGTGTTGTTGTAGTCATTTATACCCAATGGGGTTAAATAATTGGTCACTTGGTCTACATTTAAAAATGTATAAGTTTTGTGCTTATAACATTCAATATTGATAACTAAAAAGAAAATAGAGTCATCTTTTGATATGTGTCACAGAGGACACCTCTGAGAGATAGAGACAGGGAGATGGAAGGAGGGCAAAGCTAAATGACTTTCTCAGAAGATTCAAGGCAGACATGCACCACTAGAACCCGGAGCACCCAATAAATCAAGCAACATCTCCTGCCACAAACCTGTCAGCCTATTAGAGATAGACAACCGAGAAGACAGAAGGTGTGTACAGTCAAGATGTAGCTGGGGAGGTTGAAAGAAAATATCAGCGAGAGAACGCTGGAAGGTTTGGACACACATGACAGGACAGTGAAGGAAGGAGAAGCCAATACTCTTTTTTTAGCCTCTTACTACCTTGAGTGCTGAGTGAAGTCCACAGGAGGCACGGACATTGAATAAAAAATGCCACTGCTCACCATTAATAATTCAACAGAATGCAATGACACAAAAATAACAGTCGGAAAGAGCGCCCACATTAGAGCTGACATCAAAGACTAGTTGTGTTTTATCATGTTTGAATGTTGTTGGCCTTGTAGATTGTATTTTGTTGTTGGCTCCAGAGACAAATCCGTGTTTTGTTTTTTGTGTTTGTCTGTTTTGTTTTTGCTGCCCTCTCCACCACCGTTTTATTTCCAAGTATATCCCTACATTGCAATGCTTTACAATATTTATTGGGGAGGAATATACTCCTTCTCTTTCCTACGATGACAAAAATGCTCTGCGACTTGTCATATATGCACCTAAGAGCCTTTCAAAACAGAAATGGCACTGCCTAACCTTCTAACCCATCATCACCACTGTAGGTTGAATCGGTTTATGATTCCATCTAGAGATGTATTATGCATTATTGTATTTGCTGTGAGGAGTGGCGTGCCAGCTCGCTCAAGTCACGGTGCAGTACGTATTTTGGGATCATGATTTGGTCTGGAATCGATACAGTGAGTGGGGGAATAGGCCCAAACACATAATTCTTTATTTATTTTAATTTATCTTGAGAAGTAGTGCAATTACAATCTGCACCACCAAGTGTAGCTGCAAACTATAGCTGCAAACTATAGTAACATTTAGAATTTTGTATCCAACATTTGAGATCTGACACAAATTGTATTATTATACCCTTAATTCTTCTTTTACTGAATTTTGAACCTCTATACAGCCCATTATTTTATCATGCACTATTTTATCCTATCTTGCATTCTTCATAGTATATATTTTTTAAATTTATTTATGTTTGTATACTATTTTATTCATTTCATCAGTCACTATTTACATTTTTAATTTTCTTTTACCTTCTTTTACCTGTTTTTGTTACTTTGGTCTCCAGTGTTTTCCCCTCACAGCTGTTTGTGTGTCCTATGACAACATTTCCTCTGTTCCTATTGTTTCTCATTTCTTTACTTGTTCTTTTCCTCCTACTTCACTTACCCATTACTGTTTTAATGCACATAAGTCGACTGATCTTTTTATCGTGTGAAGAACTTTGAGTTCCACCACCTTGTATGAAAAGTGCTTTGTTGATTAATTGATATGATATATATGTCACTTCATCATGACTACACTTGGCCGTACACATGAGTTAATATTTTATTATTATTATCATTATTATTATTATTGTACTAACAAAGTGACTGGTCTGGTGTTTATAAAAGGGGGAGGAGTCTGGGACAAAAAGCACTGGTGGACACAAGTGTGGAGTAAGAAAGCCAATGGCAAAATTTGAATCCATAGTTTGACCAGAGATGCAGTAGGTAGACAAATACTTGACACTGATTTTCATCTGAAAAGAAGTGATATAGGGCTTTAGTTACACCTGTACTAAACTATGACTTTAATAAAACAAATCTTGCTCAGTCTTTCCTGACACTGGGTTAAATAGGACCAATTGCTTATACATGTCAATTTACCAAATTTATTAATCTACGCTTACACAGGCAGTTGCCAAACAGGGCTGTGTCTGAGTGGTAATGGCCGGTGCAGCCAGATGTAAGCATACAGTATGATGCAGTATATGTTGCACTGCTAGGAAAATGTGTAAAAGTTTGTCTCCTGCAACACTGCAACTGTCAGCCCTATGGCTACAAGGGTGGGCTGAAAAGGTCATGGGCCGACCATGACGCAATGGTCAAAACTGACCAAATAAGGTGTATTTTTCAACTGTCTCCCCCGCAGTCTACATACATCTTTTATAATTGTTGCAGCACTTGGATGCCCTTGATATGGAAAAAAAAAGTCCTCAACAGCAAGTATTTCCACTGCATGGACTGCCTGTTTGTCTCTGACTCAAAATGGTGGACCCAACACTCATCCTGGGTTAAGGAATGTTCAAGAAAACCCGCTTCTCCTGTGACATGACCAGCCTGGTGTGCTTTTATCAGAGGTCAAATGCTGTGGCATCCTCAGAGACGAAACCTTCAACATGCCAAGATTGTTGCGTTGAATATTCTCTACTCTTTTATATGAGATGCTTACAGCACTGTCTATCTGATTAACAGCCAAACGTCTCTTTTGTTGGCTGGTTGCTGTGGCAGGACTTCCAGATCTTGAGTCATCATCAAGGCTCTCCCTACTTCTCTTGAATTCACCTGCCCACTATTGCACAGTTGATAAAACTGGAGCAGCATCCCCTAATGTACCGACCATGTCAGCATTAATATCCTTGGGGGTTAATTCCTTTTTCTGCAGATGTTCACCACCATGGTGCCAAAGTTTATCCATGTTCACGGAATGTCTGGAGTACTAATTTTCAAAGTCCTCAATTAGCTATGAAATATGGCTTTATCTGGAAGGAAACAATGCATGCTTTTTCATTGCTCGTACTTTACTCAGCCATTTTACTTTGTCAGCCCAAACTCATACATCCATACAACTATATTTTCATTTTAAAATTTAAAGTTTTTAGATCTGCATGCACACACATAAAGATGTATATGACAAGACCATTCTGGTACACCGGGCATGTGTGCAAAGTAGGAGCAAACTCTCATCTGCAGATGTTTTCTTGGTTTCAAAAAGTACTACTAAAGAACTATGAGGGAAATGTTTTCTGCTATGAGTACCACAACAATGTGAAATTGCAACTGAAAGTAAGAGTCAATTGAGCTTTTTGTTTACAGCTGATAACCAAGTTTTTGCTCAGAAAAACTAATCAGGTACTAAATGCCAGCAGGGTTTTCAAACTTTTCAATTTTTCAGGGCTTCATCGTGTCGCGGTAATGTGGACAGCAGGCTTAACTAAAGCAGGATTTATTTGACTTTCACTGAAAATTAAGTAATGTGGATGCAGTCTCCGTTGCAGGATTTGCCTGAGTGGCCATAAATAAAAAGGCATATGAACTCAATTAAATACTAAAACTGCAGGGTATGAACCTGTGCATCTTATGGCTCTGAAAACATTTCACAATAAAAGCTTTGCTTAAAAAAATGAATGAATTGATTCAAGAGGCATGCTTCATTTACTTTAACTATGGCCCAGAATTTATTTTTTTTTGTTTTTGTTTTTTTTTTTTTGTGACATAATGGATACAGGTATATAAACAGTCATGAATGGTCATTTTCACCTTGAAATATTTATTTTTTTTCCTGCAGAAAATATATTATTGTATAATACTGAAAAAAAAAAAAGTTTCTACCCTGAAAACAACTTGCAGCCAAGTGTTTTTGTTGCTGTAAGAGCTGTGGTATATGAAATAGACAGCCAGAAGCCTTAGCAGGTGAATTAATGAAGCTGTTTTTAAGGATAAATTACAATTAATTGGATTAATAAATTAGTAATATGAGATTAATTCCAGGTTTGAAGTGGAGGGTGATTTGTTTTCACTGCAGACTTGACAGCCATGACTAGTTTATGCCTAGTATTTTAATTTATTTATTCTACTATTTTAACTGAAAACATAATCAGTATTAAATATTAAAAAACATTTCTCAGATTCATCTGATTGGAAAGTTTCTACAGTTACAACAAGTGCATTTGTTTAGACCCGTGCTTGAATTATGGCCATTATAATTGCAATTGTTTTTTTTTTGTTTTTTTTCTGAATAATCAGTTACAATGTTGTTCTCCACCTCAGAAAGCAAATATTACTATGAACCTGCTGTGTTGGTCAATCATTGATATACACTACAGTATATACTGTAACAAGGTTTATTGTATTTACTGGGAAATTGAAGCCTATTCTCTTAGTAAGAACCAAAATATGAAAGTGCAGAGTTATTTATCTGGTGTTCTTTTCCCGGACACATATTTTTTAAAACTTAGTGGAATATTTCTCAAGAATCTCTTACCTCCAATATTTTTATTTTAAGTCCGCATTTGTCAGATTGAATAAGGACTAAACAAATAAGGGATGGAGTCAGTAATGTTAGTGGGATTATGAAATTGTTGTCAGGAAATTCAGAAAGTTTTTACCTGAACAGTTTCTACCATTTCCTAAAGAGTTAATTCCCAAACTGCAGACACCTCACATGACTCAACATATTTTGCTGCTCAAATTTAACTAACATCATATAACTGCACTTATGTCTATTGGTGAAGTTCCAAATGGCATTTGAGGAAAGCAGATGGTGTTCTGTTGGGTTTTATTCAGAAAAGTAAGAAAAAAACACTTACAGTACAGCAGTATAATTTACAACCGAAACTACACGCACCAACACAAGACAAGGTTCTTGTGAAATGAGGCTGATTTTTTTTTTTTTTTTTTTTTTTAAAAAACCCTTTTTGGTGCCACAAGGTAAATCTTGGCATATCAAAAATAATTAAATAAATACAAAAATAAATAAATAAATAAATAAAATAATTAAAAGAATTACACTATGGTATAATTAAATTCAAAATACCATTTAATTCAGTGTGAAGTATTTTTCACGAAATGGTAAAATGTCTTTGTTTTAACATCTGATGTGTTGCCAGTCAGAACAAGTACAGTATAGCACTATGAATTGCATTGATAAAAGTTGTGTTACTTACACCAAATCAGGGTCTGTCAGGGCTGCTGCCTTGTCATCCCCTCCCTCCTCCCCTTTCCATCTCCCTGGAGCTGGGTGTGGCTGAGTATTATTGTTTATTGATGTGAAATATGAAATATTATTTTTCCATGTAGTCTGCCAATCTAGGGGGGACACACAAACAATGTTAACATTTTTTTTTCACTGTTACACATAAAATTATATATATATATATATATATATATATATATATATATATATATATATATATATGTATAAAACACAAAAAATATTTTAATGTATGTATCACAGACCATAAATATGTTATATGCATTATTATCCACCAGCAAAGTGAAAGAGAGAGAGGGAGCATTTGTGTGTATGAGGGAGCAAAAGTGCTGAAAAGGGGAAAAGAACGGCCCTGTGTTTATGTTTCTGCTTCACTGATATTGTTATCAGTGAAGACAATCTTACATGTTTCCTCAAATTCCGGTTTCATTTTAAGTCTTAATACAATACATTTCTGACACATATCACCATTAATGATGACATCAGCAGTTTGCACAAGATGCAAATCGCCTTTTGAACTGCTTCTCATTCAAATACTGCCCAGTTCTTGACAAACAAATGATGCTGATATAGATCTTATCATCTACAAACTGCTAAATCAACAAGCAAGCATTTCCCAAATTGTTTCACAGCTCCCTTAAGAAGCAGCATTGAATTGAAAGCAATTTTGGATGGGCGGCAAACATTTAAATCACATTTCTATCATACTATATATGCAAGACTCCCCGTCTGCTCAGCTCCATTTTCTGCCTACACCTCACTTCGTTTATGTCGATTACAGACGCATAGAAACTCAACTGGGAGTCTGCTGGGAGTGAGGAACCTCTGATTCATTCCACATGGCTGCCTCCCTGATTGCACTGTTTACAGCCAAAAACAACTGCAGCATGGTGCAGTGGAGAATAATTAGGCTCATGCCTTGCTGTACTTGTGCTATATGAGTAAACTGCTTGGGAGGAAAGACAAAATGAGTCAACAGATATTTACCTGTAGTGCATCCAAAGCATACAAAGACTTATGGTGTGTTGTCTAAGATTATGTTTCTATTGGAAAACAGAAAAAAACAACCTGCATTTTGAAGGGTGTTTTGTAGGATGCACAATATTATCGGCACAATATCTGTGTAATACACTATCTATTCATTTTGATTTTTTTTTTTTTTTTTTTTACAGAAGAGAAAATATGCTGTATATCTACATTCGCTGCAACATATGCAAAATATGTTAATTCCACAACAAAAGAAGTGTGTCTAGTTTCCGGTCTTTTATTTTGTTAAGTTCTGTTGTTTCTTGTCCAGGTTGTCTTTTTGGTTTTACAGAGGTCTGGCTGGACGGAGTTCCTGAGGACACACCTGCAACTCATCTACTCATCAGCCCTCTGATTCCACAGTCCCATTGCGTCAAGTCCCAATATGTGCTACCTTTGTTACTCGTAAAACTCTCTGAGAGATTATTTGTTTTTCATGTGCGTTCTTATTTTTAATTCTTTTTTTTTTTTTTTCTTCCTTGGTTTCTTTCCATGGACACTCAGGACTCTGCCCAGCAAGCTGGCCAGTCTCTGCTTCTTTTGTTTGGTTATTTTTTGGCTTGAATTTTTGTTTTGTTCTTGTTAAATCATAACAAAGTGGGCACAGGAAAAAAAACATATACAGTGTATACTTCATATCGGCCCAAGCACTCGAATATAACAGCATCCTGAATATTGGCAAAAAAAATCCTATGTTGTGCATCCCTTGTTCTTAAATCAAAATCTTAATACCAGTGAAAAGAAAGAAAAAAAATGCACACCATAAAGCTCCCATTCAAAGGATTTTCCTCAGACTATTAACAAATATAGATTTGCCATCTTATATACATCAATCCATGGTGATCAACTCATGCAATGTATGACAACAGTTACCCCCATTTGAGCTAAATCAATTATGCAGGTGATTAAGTGCCTGCTGAGCACACCTTGCATTGCCACATTTAGGTGCTGCTGCTTTGTTAATGCACTGACCATGTTCAGACAGTGTGTGTACACAATGGAGGCCTCAAAGGATTATTTGGATTATATCTGGGGATCTTAAGGTAATGTGATGGGTGTGGACCAAACTGAGCTGTTTATTGCACGTTTTACAAACTCCACCATCAATACACCTTATACAATAAAGGTTTCAAAGTAACAGCTGTGCTACCTGCTCTGTCTGTTCCTGATTTAAAGGACCACATTTGTGTGTAAACACTGTTTGTCAGTGAGCTGCCTGCTCATCTGCATGCACATTGGCAACACTGGACAATGTATTTTTAAAAGTATTTTCTTTATGAGCATTTAATTTGCTTCATGGCCATTTTTAGTGGGGCAAATATGCATATCTGCTCTAGTCATTCTCCATACTTTCAAATTAATGTAGATTATTTTAAACTGAGTCATGATACATTTGAATTCAGAAAACAGATTGGACTGAAAGCCGGAAACTGCACTGACATTACCCAGAAGTGTGAAAAAGGAAGCAAATGAATTGGTAATTAGTCTTAGTAACAAACAGCTAGCTGCTTAAATGACGATTGGGTGCTTTGCTCAGGTGCACATTACCCTCTGGTTACAAGCCCAATTCCTTTCCTCTTGGCCATTGGCTGAAGCCTGTCATAGTAACATTACACAAATGGAAAATAAAAATGGATCAGTTGATTAAAAAAAAGTTCTGAATTCTGCAGGATAATGTACATGTACAGCAGCTGATAGGTTGTTAATACAGAGTGGCAACAGTAGGAGCCTATACCAACAGCATACTGAAGGGTATAACTAATGGCAGGCCAACCAAAACCCATACCAGAGCAACTTAAGGTTACATATATATAACATTTCTTCCTATATCTCTTGCATCCAAATGTTGAAATCAGCATTGCCCACAATAGGTGTATTTACACCTGTATTTACAAGTTGTCAGGCACTATACAATTGCAATAACATCACAGAAAACACATGAGCAGAAATGCATTGGTAGTTTTGAGCACGTATAATGTGACAAATACAAGAGTGTGACTTCATCTGAAGCTAACTATCAAATCACAAAAATGCATTCTAATGCCCGGTGTAAAGGGGCTCCTGGTGCCCTCAGTGAGTCATGATTTTCAATTTAAATCAGCTATTTCCATTTGTCTAACCTGATTTCCTCTGCTGTATTCCAGTAGAACAGCAAAGCACAGAGCTGTATATAAGTGGCTCTTAGCCAACAACTTGCAGTAATCAATCGTTTTTACTAGACATACCAAACTATAAGAGAAGAAACAAAATACATAACCCCCATGGGCCTTGAGTTTGACACATGTGATGTACAGTGTGGCAACTTCTGCTATTAGCAGAAATATGCCTTTAAGGACAGCATCTTTGAACACCAATGTAATGTATTCCACACCTCCACTCCCGTTGTGTTTTGCCACATCAGCTGCTGCCAGACCTTTGATGTTTTCTATTGTAAAATCACTACAGTTTCAAGACCCTTTGATTGTGTGAAATGTGCTGTGTGTTCATTACAAAACATCCATTAAAGTGGGGTTTTAGTCTTTTAGATGATGGTCGGGCACCTCTGATGACCTTTTGTGTCTTTTTCTTTGTTTAACTGTCTGATCTTTTTTCCCACCTGTAAATGCGTGCAAAACCTCTTATAGCTCTAACTCACCATTTCCAGGCCATAAGACCCTGCATCATTGTAGTTTTACAGGATGATCCTTAGTAACAACCAACCAACTAACCATCATAACACCTTGCACTTATGTGTCATACTGCATGTATTCATACAGTCACATGAGGGTTGCGGGAGCTGAACCGCCTTTCAAGCTTACATAGCTTCAAAAGGTGGGGTACACCCTGGAGGGGTACATCTACAGTATCAGAATCATAGTAAGGTGCACTAAACTATACTTGTTATTTAATTATTTGTATTATTAGTATTTGTATTATTAGTATTATTAGTATTGTTATATTATATTATATTATATTATATTATATTATATTATATTATATTATATTATATTATATTATATTATATTATTAGGTTGTTAGATTACAAGGTGTTACACAAAAGGCAGTTAATTTTTTTTGGATGAGTTAGTATGAATTTAAATAGTGGATTAATTGCAGCACTTGATGCAGTATATGTTTAATTGAATACTGGTATTTGAGTACAGGGAATAAATATGTGAATGGGTCAACAGTGAGTCTTCTCTAGATATGAACATTTACAACTATTTAAATGAGCTGCATTAATCAATCAATCTATCTTTTTGAGGAGACGGAGAAGAGCTGCAACCCAAACCAAGAGAAACATCCCAACATGCAGCATGGTCTCCTTATTCATTTGTTTATTTGGCAGCAGCCACATTGGAACTTTAAAAATCCTATTGTTGGACAGTTACATTTGTGGCTACTTTAATTTATCTCTTTTTTCCATCTCTGTTTTGTCATAAACAAAACATAACTATATTCATTTTCATATCCTGTTGGGGTAAGTGTAATCTAGCTGGTTTTGCTTACTTAGTTTAAAAATGTCTTGGGTTTTTCTCTAATACAGAAGATCCACACAGTTTATTTATTTATTTTTTTATTGTGTTTGTTTTTTTCCCAAAATGGAAAGTATATACTGCATTTGACTTATATGGTTAAAGCAAGCTAATATATTTGACAACAAGTGACTGAAAAGTCTTCTTGAGAAACGTACTGTACATCTGTTTCTCTCTCTCTCTCTCTCTCTCTCTCTCTCTCTCTCTCTCTCTGGAGGTTTTGACAGTCATTGAAGGAGAACGTCCTCAGCTGTGTTTGTGCACAAGCAGCACATTACTGAAACTTTTAACAGGCTCTGCCTGCAGCCAAAGTGATGACCTTCCCTGCTGTGCGAGTATCACCCGCACATCTGCCACCTTTGCAAATGACGACACGAGTCTGTTTGATCAGCGACAGCCGTCTGAAAGAGCAGACAAACTCCGAAATTATTGCTCCTTCCTCATTAGAGTCAACGACCAGTTCGTCCATCTCAAGCCCCGACCTGCTGCATCCATTGATGAGAGGCATCAGTCCAGAACAACAGAGGAGTAACAAGCAACAAAGCTTCCAGGAGACAGTGTGAAGCCAATGATTTTACTTTAACACAATACTTTTTTTCCCCCTCACTTTTTTGGTTAAGGATGTTTGTGTAGTTTCTTCCACCATTTCATTGATTTATTATCTGCAATCTACTCTTTCATCTTCAGCTGTTCTTAGAAAAAGCAATACCCTGTAAGTCAAGAGTCACTCATTAATGGCGACTCGTTACCTCTGGTGATCCAGTGATGAAATTGATTTCCTAAACATTTATAATTCGTTTCAGGTTTCTTTTTTTTTTTTTTTTTTTCACCTAACTTCCTCCTCCAGTAACACATCTCCTTACCTTAAAGGCACAGTATGGCATTTCTGGCACTATGGGTCTCTCAATCAAAACAGCAACAAAAGATCTATTTTGAAATATATGCATAGACACACAGACAGACAGACATAAAGACTTTATTCATTCTGAACTGGGAATGGTTTGAGTTACAGCAGCAACTTTCAGTTTTAAAAAAAAAAAAACATATAAAACAGTTGGGGTGATTTGGAGCCATTGTGGAATTCATCCCAGGCTCGTCTTACTTACATACAAAGGGAAAGACAATTAACCACACGGTGCTCCTTTTTAATTTATAAAAAACTTGAAGCACTTGGAGAGTGCAAACCTCCACCAAGCAATGATAAAGAGTCACTGCAAAGATTCCTGGATCCAGATGATGGTCCTGATTGCCACCAAAATCTAACCATGTGTTCTTTGTCCAATTACACACATTTCCGAAAATGTTTTTGAGTTATTTTGCTATTGGCAATAACATAACCTTCTTGATGAGCTGCAGTACCATTAAATTGCCGCACAGTGGCAGGACATGCACACAAATAAATTTCAGCATATAAAGATAGAAACATTCCTGTATCCGTACAGCGTTTCGGATCAGCACCAAAACCTAATAATCTGTTCCTTGTCCCATTATCTTTCTTGAAAGTTTAAATAAAATATGTCTTTAACTTTTTGAGTTGTCAAACAAACAGACAGACAGACAGAAAAGCCAACACTCGTGAAAACATAGCTTCTTTGGTGGAGGTAATAAGTGAACAACAAAATACAAGGAAAAAAAAGACAAGAAATACACAAGAAAATGGAAAAACAATGGAATGCATACAAATAGAAATGGGCGATATTGCAGAGCTAGTAACACAACAGGCTGATACTTGTTTCTAGACTTGACTTTCAAAATCCACATGGGACTGAAAAAGAAAAGGCTCCAGTATCATGCATATTTCTTCAGAGCTGTCAATAATAATAATAATAATCTGGCCTTTCAAACAGTTTCTCCAATCATCATGCATCAGCCCAGCATGTATCGGCCCTCACTCACTGCTCCAATGACTCCCAGAGATGTTGAGTTTCCCTGAAAGTGACGACTGTTCCACATCTATCCAGTTCACTGCAGTAAAAAAAAAAAAAGTGCTGTCTCATACAACTCAATACAACTCAGTTTATTGTGTCTGTCAGTCTGTGATAGGCGACTGATTCTGAACAAACTATTCATATAATAATTGCATTCAAGTGCACGTTAGTAATGAAATATTTTTTAAAATATTATTTCAACAATTATTTTATGTAGCTTCTAGTCTTGATGGCCACTCAAAACTACTTTACATAAGGAGACCTTACAACAAACAAGAAATAAATATATAGTATTAACCAATATAAACAGCTATACAAAGAAGAATAAAATATTTTATTAAAATATTGAATAAAGTGTAGAAACCTATAGATGCACACCCCAGCTATACAGAAGACAATGGGTACAAAATGGAATGCAACCAAATCAACCAATTATAAAATAATGAATATGTACATGGTGCAATAGTGCGGTTTGTTTTGCTCTGCAAGTGACACCAGAGACGGGTAAAGCAGATGGTGAACAAAACGAAATGGTCCATTACCTTAAATAGAAAAATAAAGATTTCTATGGATATCAAGAGAGCTGGAAATATTTCTGGCAAATGTATGTACACTCCTAAACAAAATATGTAACATTAGTTTTCTCAAGTTTACATACTTTACTGCAAAAATGTTACATATGTCTTTAAGAAGTAAGGATGCATAAAAGTTAATTGTTAATTGTTTTATACCCTATAGTGGTGCTGAAAGGGAGGCGAGGTGATGAAGGAAAAGCTGTGGAGCAAAGCTGAACAGGGAAAAGGCCTGGATGATAGGAAATATATAAATAAGTATGGAAATCAATAAAAATGCTCTTTGGCCTGACAGTTTTCAATGATGATAACTAGGACTCGGAATGTAGCAGACAGCATTTTGTTTTGGCCCTGGATTTGATTGACAAACAATGGCCCCACAGTTGTTTTGTTTCTATGCCAGGCACACAGCATGTAACGGACAACCGTCTCACCAGTTTGTGGCATTGGGGAATAATTAGAGGGGGCCGCCTGAGGTAAGGCCTGGCAGAGAGAGTTCATTAGTGATGAGGGAAAAGGGTGGAGGAGAGGAGAGGAGAGGAGAGGAGAGGAGAGGAGAGGAGAGGAGATTGGTCTGGGAGGGTAGATCGCCTCACACTGCACAACATAGCAAGTTCATCTCTTGTAGCTGTGCTCCGTTCTGACTTTACACTCTTTTTTTCACGCCCATTCAACTTTCTGTGTGCACTTTGAAAGATCTTCTGTCAAGCTCATGGACCACCTGCATCTGTTTGATAGTTTAGTAATTTGTATAAAGGTTTATGCACAAATAATGCCACAAGGGTGTGCTTGCATGAGCCTACTCATACTTTCAGCAGTTATTTATATCCACAAAACCACCATGGACAGGTGCAGATGCAGGTTGTTTTTTTTTTATTTAAAAGTAAATGTACTCTTGAATGAATCATGAAAATAAACAATGTAAGCTGAAAGATGACAAACATTCAAGCACATTTGGGAGCAACTCAGTGGAGAAAAAGCATTTCATTCACAAATCATTCACCACAAAAGAGAGACTCTGTGTTAAAAGCAAGCACAGTTGCATGTAAAACATGAAAACATTTAGTGACATCTAATGGTGGGACTACAAATGCAGGACTTACCCTTAAGTACTTCAGGGAACTACGGTGGACTTCGCATACCAAATTGTTTTGTTAATGTGGTAAGCTTCCGATTTAGAATGCGAAACCAAGCACCCGGCTTTTTCCATTTGGGCTGCTGTAGAAACATGGTTGTACAAAATGGATCCATGAAGCAAGGCTCTTCTCCAAAATACATACTGTATAAAAAGCTCATTTTATTTTCAAGTGGATAAACACTTAAATATATACATACAGACATACTTGTGAGCAGTATATTTAATTTTGACCCCTGAAGCCTCCTACATGTTACACACTGGACCTTTAAAACAGGAAAAGCCACAATATGGGTCCATGTGACAGAAATGGACAGTATGTTATGCACATTTTACTATTATGTTTATTTTAGACATTTTAATACAAAGTTTAATGGCGTGTGACTAAGGTAAACTCCCTTGTGTTATTGTTTACCATTTTCTTCCACTGCCTTTCTCAGTTGTAGGTAATTTCTTGGTCATTTATATGAATACATTTCTACAGGAAAGAAAACAAATACAGAAGTGCCTGTTCAAGGATAATCGGAAAAGACTATAAGAATTGAAGCCAAACGGACAAACTAATCAGTATACAGCTCTCTTTGCAAAAGAACGAGGCTCATTAGGGCTGCTGTAGAAAACATGGCAGAACAAGATGGCTTTCTCAGTAAAGTAAGACCTTTTCCTATAGTACATGAAATTGTAAAAAAAAAACAAAATCAATTGTACACTCATAAACACATACTGTATTTATGTGTTGCATATGCGCTTTTCACCATATACCACACGGTCCACATACAAGTGGAAAATACATTTGAACTATAACATGGTGTTTGATGATTAGCTGAGGACGACAAAAGTATTTATAATAATTATCCCAGTGATATAATGCCTATCACCCTTTTCTTTCAGTATTCTTAAATATTAGACATCATTGTGAGAAAGCATTGAAATTAAAAGGCAGCGTGTTCCAGGGTGAGCTGTCTGGCAGACACGGATAAAGTCGAGGGTGAAATAAAAGTCTCTGCCTCACACAGTAGCAGGTTAGGTGCTGTGTCTGTTGCTGGAAATAAGGACTGCAACAAGAACTGTGGATAGATATTGGATCTTAAAGTCACAGGTTGGACAGTTGAGGTTAAAAGGCTTTTGTTTTGTTTTGTTTTGTTTTTTTTTTGACTTGTTTGTTGTTCAGTGTTGACGGTGGGCAGGTAATAGGTAGCTACAAGCAGGCAGGGCAAACTGAGCACGGAAGCAATGCAGACAAAAACGATGTACCGTAAACACTCCGACACTAATCAGCTAATTTAACACAGGAAACTCACCGAGGATGTCTAGAGGGGGAGAGGGAGCACAGTCAAAAAAAGAAATAGACAGGAAACAACATAAATACAACAATAGCTACAACTGCTCTTGCAAGATGGTGAAGACACTGCATGTGTATAATCCAGCCAGATAATTGCAGAAAAAAAGACAGCAACTGAACCTTAAAAAAAACAATTTAGTACTCATTTAAAATCTGTTTCCATTAGGAATTATTAGTTGTCACTGGACTTTCAGAGCAATGTGGCCAATACTGCTACATCCATTGTCAGTTTTCAGTGTCAGATCAGCCTCTACCTTTGTCCAGCTCTTTCACTAACAGAACAGGGTCACTTATGGACTACCAAGAAGACCAAGAAAAATCCCACCATGGTAGCCCAGCGGACCATCAAAACAAATCCACAAACCTTCGGCAAAGCATGCAGAACTGTTTTAACCTGCCAAAAATGTACATTTCCAGATTTTGTACAGTTTAAAGTTGCTTTTTAAAGTGATTCTGATCCAATTTCAAAGTGCGTTTTGCATCACATAAGGCAGCAATGACAATGACAACATCAAAACCAGTGCCAGAAATATGAAATAATGGTGACATTATGTCGTTACTAATCACCTTGCCAAATTTGAATGGTAAAAAAAGTTTTAGAGTGGGTTTAAAAGCATATAAAAGTCAGCCAATACTCTCTGGTCTTTAATGCTGGGGGTGTGTCCACTGAAAGAGCTGAACACGCACTTACTCACAAACACTTCAGTGGTGACCTAAACATTGCCGTTTACCAGTGTTTGAACAGTTTACCAAACATTCTTTTATCAAACCTTTTCAACATTTTCACCATGTTGGTCACAGTTTAATGATATACTCTACACAAACACAGAGCTGGTTTAGTTATTGTCCTGTTCTCTGTCTCTCCTTCTCTGTCAGTGGTAACTGCAGCCTCACAGCAGGAGTCTGCTCTCCTTGCTGTTCTTCTTCTATACTTCATTTTCCTCATCTTAAAGAATTTTAGATAAAGTTGGCGAGCCTTTCTATGTGTTTTGCAACAGGGCAAGACGTTTGTGTGGCAAGGACATCTCAGCGAGCTCACAATTAGTCAGTAACAATGACTGAGAAAAACCAGGATATACTGGATAACTGACCAGTGCCAACATTTTCTATTCATAAATAGTGGGTTAGTTGGCTCATGATGCACATTTATTTTACTTGGTTTTAATTGGTATGGTTTTCTTTTGTAGAAAGGTATTGTTTACATTATATATATTAAATGTAGGCATTGCTGCCATTGTACCTCAGTCATAGTTTCCTTAGAGGCAGCAGAACAGTGCAGAACGCTTGTTTGCTCAGGGAGCTGTTGCTATTTATTTAATTTATTTATATTTTTTTCATTTTTAATTTTTTATTTTTGTTTCCTCCTCCTCCTCCTCTCTAAGGGTCACCAAGGTGGATGATCTGCATATTTGATTTGGCAGCGATTTTTACATCGGATGCCCTTCCTGCAGCGCAACCCTCCCATTCATCCAGACTCTAGCAGTACACTGAATCTGCCCCCTCCAATTAATATTGAGCCATGGGGATTGGGCACCTTGCTCAAGGATACCGCAGTCCTTGACCTGGCAGGGATTCGATCCGGCAACCCTCTGGTTACAAGCTTATTTCCCTTCCACTCGCCTATGAGCTGCCTGCAATGTCAAAGCACTAATAGCAACGGCAAAAAAGTGATCACACCCAGAAAGCACTGATCACGTATTACAAAACAAAAGCAAGAATTTAATTTACCCAAATGTTTCTCTGCTCATTTCTAGCTGACAGCAGATCCACACTGAATCCCCACTTTGGGTATATATTCTAATACTGTCTTTGACTTCTTTCTTGTTGTTGTGGAGGACAGACAGGGCAGGCAGAGGGGTGTGGATGAATATTCCATGTATTAGCACCACGCTGTCAGGTAAAACTATGCACGGACCCCCCGAGGATTCTGAGGGAAGGACCGTCAGGATCAAAGGGAATGTGGAACGCAGCAGAACAAGGGATCTTGGGGCTTAGGGGCTCATTATGAATATTACAAGGTAAGGCTGGGAATTAGGAATCTGGGAATTAGTGCTGAGACAGTCTTAATACAAAAAAGCCAGGAAAGGTTGGCTTGTACATGTTTTACCAACTTAGAGATGGAATTTGACTGAATTAAAAACATGCTCTAATCTTGTGTTATAATGCACACACAGATCAATCTCACTGAGAGATGTTTGCTGACCTTGAATTGTTTATTAAAAAACAGCTACAACTAGCAGAGGAGTTAATATGTTTTTTTAAAAAATAAGTGTGATGTCATAAATTCCTCTCCCAAATGGACAGTTGGATGTTCAAACGCATAACAAAACATGTCAAGAGATGCTTCTCAGGTTGTAGCAGTATTTGGGAGCTGCTCAGGTGTCATTGCTGCAGCTTCAGTGAATTAACACATTTAGTTAAAAAAAATAATAGCAATAATTAAAACAAAGACAACTGATTACCAGCACAACATTTCTCTCTAAGTAGCTGCTGCATGTGTGTTGTCCCGCAACATTAACACAACCAGGGAAGAGTTGCCTGTATGCACTTCAGATCTATAAATAATTTCTGGTAGTAATTAATCTCCTTATATAGAATATATTGAATGCATGTAATTTGGTACTGAATTATTGCATTTTTTTTTTTTTTTAATCTCATACTGTTTTAAAGTAATTTTATCTTAAGTATATTTTATGACATGAAAATAATAAATTCTTCTGTGTCTTAGGTTACCTACAAAAACTGAATATATTCATATATTGATATTAACTCAAATTGTCTATTTAATACTTTGTTTTCATTTCAATCGGCTTTAAAAGTTGTGCAGAGAGCTAACCTCTCATCATTATGCTAAAACGCTGGCAAAGGTGGCATATGGAGGAGTCCAAAAATACAATATATAAAATAAAAATCATAATACAAAATACAAATTTAGTCTTCAAAAAAAAAGTGGGTTAAAAATAGATGATAACAGCAAGCATCTAGGTTTAAATACTATTCAGTCATGCATTCTCCACAACACACTTATCTTTGGTGATATGGTTGAAAGAGACAATAATCACTGAATCTTTGTGCTTCTTTTGCTGCAGATTTGTAATATCTTCTTCTCTACTGTCCTTACTGGTGGCATGATATGTTACCTAAAACAATAACTCTGATCACCATATGTTCAAAACCTTGTTCCCTGGTAAAATAAAAATTATTCCTAAACACCACTTGATCAATTATGCAAGATGTATTAAAGAAAATGGTCCTCTTGTTCATGTGTGGCGTATGCAATTTAAAGCAAAGCATTTTGTGTGTGTGTGTGCGTGTGACTGTGGACTTATGGCCAATAGAACCAATCCAGACATGAGAGCAGTTAAATAGGTTAAACAGTTAAACTAAAAGAAAGCTGGGGTGAAAGTTGTCCATTTGGGGGCTCTAATACATCAAGTTAATGTTGATGATACGCATACTTTATGTGTAGCCTAACTTGTCCATTTTTAAATATAAAATAAAAACCTGATATATATATATATATATATATATATATATATATCATAACTTACATTGTTATATATCATTTAGAATAATGTTTTGCATTATTCCCAAAAGGTATTGATGGACTTGAAAATATAATATGGTTGGTGCCATTTTGAATTCAAAAATTGTCACATTATTAATAAAGATGCATGCCCACAACTAATATCTACCAGCCAATATCATTTCCAGACTTATTTTAAATCTTAAAAATGGAAAATCAGTCGCTGAGTTTAACCAGACAGAGATTTACGTGAAGTGAGAATGGCATGCCAGCTGTTCACATAACCATCTTTCTACTCCTTTGTTATGAAGTTGTGTGTGTGTCTCATAATGAGATCAGGCAGGTGTTGGTGGTGTCCATATGCACTGTCAATGCCCAGGGGCAGCACGCCAGTGGTGTATTTAGCATGTTGAAGAAAAAAAAAAAAAGGTAGGGACGGTTGAGACTGCACCAACCAACTGAGGTGTCAGAATCCAGCAGAGTTTGATGGAGAGCTTCATCCCTGTACTTTGGGAGTTAGCAGTAGAAGCAAAGCTCTCATTTACATAATTTGCATCAAAGCTAATCAGATCCTGAAACATGAGTATTTGGGACTCATGGCTATGCATTAGTGTTGCCTTCGTTTGTAATCAAGTTGCATTGATTTAGTATGCCAAGAAGGCCATAGGCACACCTTCGATAAGCCATTCTAAATAATGCTCATTTAAATAAAGCCACTTTCACAGCAAAAAGTAGTGGGTATACGCATATTTTCAAACACAGGTGAAGCCATTACGAAAGGACAATTCCCTTTGCAAGTGGCTGTATCCTTTTCAATCAATTTCTCAATTGATCAGATTGATGAAACTGAGCATTGGCCCAAATTGCAAAAGGTAATGTTTGCCATAAATATCCATGGCTAAAGCTAACGGCCAGAAAGTGAATGCGCATCTTAGCATTGTGCCAGAAGACTAGAGCAAACTAGCAAGGTTGCCAAAGATAAGAAAATGTAGTATGATGCCAATAAAAAACCCTCTATGCTTTGTAGTTATTTGCCTTAGGAGTGAATGCCAATTAAACACATTTTTACTGGTCAAAAACATTTTTATAGCCATGTTTCAACTTTTCCTTTTTTCTTTCACCTGGAATGGGGTATAAGATGTGAGGTGGTGAAATAACAAATCCCTCTCACTTCCTACATCATGGAGCATCAGCAGGGTAATCAGGTTCAGCTGCCCTGTTGCTGTGGTGATGGGTAGCACCCCAAAGGCTGGCAGGTGGCCGGGGATGGGGCATGGTGGAGCAGCTACAGCCTCTGTGTTCTCATCCACATTCCCCAGTGAGGAGCTGAGATTCGTAGGACAAATGTCGTTAAATAGCATCTATCCTCTAGTTCTGGGAGGCCCCAACTCTTCCTCCTCCACAAATAAGGTAGCCCATTAAGTCAGGCTAACATCATGGGCCGTGATAGGTTAGCATCATTAGCCTTAATGTGCTAGTTTGCCTGCAATGGAGGAAGAGATGTGACCCCCCCAGACATGGAGGATAGACGTGCCATTCTGACTTGCATCTATTGTTGTGAAAGGAAGCTGATCTTGTCCATCGTAATGTTCCTACATAAAAAGTACCACAAAGTGAGACATAACGTATCCCATGAATAGTGTCTCAGCAAAATGTTCTGACTTCTCAGAAAAAGAAAAAAAAAAAAAAAACAAATTCAGGGCAAATCCGGGTAAATTCTGCAAGGTCCCACATTTAATAGTTGATTAAAATGTTATTGATGTTACTAATCACAGTCTTGTGATTCCGTCCACTTTTTCCACATTGTGTTAATTCATAGGGCTCTACATCTATCAGTGGCTCTCCTTGCAGGCTTTCCCTTCTCCTCACTTGTGGATGAGAACACTGAGGCTGTAGCCATTAATACTACATGTACGCTTCCACTGAAAGTTGCAGATAGAGTTCACACCCATGATGAACCACTCCAGAATTCATTCTGCAAGCAGTAAAAGACAACCTGTTGCTTGTTGTTGATAGAAATGAAGGGTTCAATAAATGAATGAATGCACCCTTAAAGATACTAAAAAACATTACATTTTTTTAATTATTATAATGTACTGACAGTCCGAGTCTCAAGGAATGTAGTGATGTATTCTCTTGTGAAACTTAACAGTGGCAAAAAATATAAAAATAAAGACATTGTGATTTTCCTGACTGCATATGAAAGACTGGAACCATTATTACTCCTGCTCATTTTTATCTATCAGCTCACACGTGTGTGGGAAGTAGAGGAGCAAGTACCATTAGCATTTGTTGTTTAATTGTTAATGCTAAGCATGAGGTTATGTTACTTTTGTTCCATGTTGGCCTCACTCTCCTTGTTAACATGGGTCCCAGGGTACATTTTGTTACTGTGCTGCATGATTCCTGCAGTCAGGGTCAGGCGATATATGCACTCTGTATTTCACAGGCGTGAAACCAAACACCTAAGAAAATACTGGGGCTGTTGACACTATTTTTGGGCTGTCTAATTATATCTGAATCACAATACCACAGCTTCATATATTAATAAATTTCTTTCACATTTTGGCTTCCCCTAAAACTGCAAATTATCCTGCTTTTTTTTCCACAGAAAAGGTTCTCAGTTTTAGAAATCTACATTTTTCGTGGCACATCTCACAAGCAATTACAATTCAATTTTTTTTTTCTTTTTTTTTTTTCTGTCAATTTCAGTATGTCTCTAATAAACCTTCATCATGGGGTATATTACAATTATCTTATTGTGGTTTTCTGTGTTTCACACTATAGTACTTAAAATGCAACATAACACATTGTGCTTTTAAAAGAATGAGACAACATTTCTCAAACAGGTCCATGAAGTATGAAAATACATCCTGTCAATTTATCCTCAAGGCCTCAACAGAGCTAACTTGAAATCACTTTGTAATATCTTTAGTATCACCCACTATGTTACTTAAATAGTTTCACAGCAGTTACATGATTGCAGGTTTTATTACTGATCAAATAATGTGTTACTAATGTGTTCAATAAGCTAATAAATACTTTTGGTATACATTTGAAAGTAGCTGTGGAATAATTTCAAAATAATGGAACACAGTAGACATCAGACGCCTGGTCAAAGAATTTGCTACACTGCAACGTCTAGTATAAAGGCCAGCACTAGCATTAAAGAGATTATTATACTGTATGTGTTCAACAATGTAACATAGCCACCGAAGGATAATGGTACAATCATCGCCTCAAGGCATTTAAGGCAGTCGAGAACATGGCCTTTGTCAACGTTCGCTCTCTGTTGATATGATCAGAGCCAAAGTCGGACGATCAGAATTGTCCTCATTTCGTTTTCTGTCACTGCAGAAAATTATTTGTTGAAATTAAAAAGTGAAGTTCCCTCTTTTTTTCATATTTGTGTGTATGCATGTGTGTGTGGGGGAGTGTATGGAGTGGAATTCCAGTGACTGAAAATAAATCTATAATATATTTTGGCAAGGCAATTAATATTGCAACAGAAGAGGCCCGTTTCAGAGGTCCATCAAAAAAAATTTTGTGAATAATTAATTCTGAAAGCTAAGTTCAAAACCAATCCATGCCTGTAGTCACTGCTAAGTGACTTAGCAGCTATAGCTACTATTGAGGCCCTTTGGATGTACAACCCACCATTTCCCTTTAAATGTAAAATGATAGTTTTCAGACCTTTAAAAAAGAAACTGTATATCAGTTGCTCATATTTCACTTTCAGATGTCCAGTAAACAAAATAATATCAGATACCTAACCCTAAGCTGACAAAATGTAAGTTAAATTGCACTAAACACAAGTGAATTAGAATTACAGTAGTACCCAGCTGCAAGTCAGGAGTCGGAGATGCAACATGCTCCACTTCAAGTCGGGTTGACGAGCTTTCCTTTTTCTCACTGATGGAAACCCTCCAAGTTCTCAATGCATGTAGCTCATAAACTCTCTGATATATCTGTCTAAACTCAATCTCCATATGTCAGTGAGCACATTTCCTGTAATACACATAAACTTGATGTTTGACCAACTTCTAAACAGCAAAATCACAACATCTTTTTTTTCGTCTTTCATGTCTCACATGTTCCTTTTCCCCGATGTTATTCCTGCCGCTTCTGGCTTCTCTGTTCCCTCTCACCCCGACTGGATGATTCTTTCTGTAACGTGAATTGTAGTCAACTCATTTTGTTAATACAAAAACAATGTTTCACAAACTTTACATTGTTACATTTAAAACTTAAAAATAAATAAAGAAGAATACAACATAAACTTAACTCCAAACACCCATAGGGTTACACCCGCCTCGTCAGAATCCTAGAAAGAAAGATCCTCAGCTTTCTGTCCGACCTTGAGAATTGTCTCAGTCCTCCTGGTTCCTATCTGCCTATGGAGTGTTGCAGCTATCCTGCCTGCATTATTTGTTATTCGCAAGTGATATTAAAGGTCATTACAAAGAGCCTCTGTTGTATTCTGTGCTGCATCTGGGTCCAACACACAACCCTTCCAAAAACAGTATAAAACACCATACACAAGAACACCAGACTCTGACTGCAAGTTGTTATGTGTGCATGTGGCCTGGTGCAATGTCTCAATTATAACACAATTTGAACTATGCAGATAGAGAGTCTGTGTGGTGGTAGGTGTAATGGAATGGAATGGATATGTAAGTTTAACCCTCATAGCTTTTATTATATGCCATTTATGTTTGCCTGACATTGTGTAACCTTTTATAATTTGTGCCTGCCTGCATAGATTCATACACAGGACACTGTCTCTGTCTGATATCAGTGCCGGTTTGAACCAGTTCTGCTCAATCTTGTTTCCTTTCTTCAAGGACAGAAGATAAATACACCCTTTCTCTTGTGGCACTATAATGAAGCATTGTTCTCTCATTGGCTCTTTGTCATACATGCCTATAGACTGCTTGTTTGACCTTCTTTGCAAAGAATGAACTCAAGAAAGACAATGTGCTTCTCAAGTCTTTATTTCAGATCTAATCAAGCTAAATTTTCAAAACGTAGGCTAATACAGCCTTGCTGAAATCACTGTTTGGTACATCATTTAAGTTTGTGGTTCTAGATTACATTTCTTTCACTTTTTTGAGGTATTATCCAAAGAAGGAAAAAAAAAATAAATAAAAACTAATGTTTCTAATCTCCATCTGCTCTTTCCTGCAAAATACATTTTATTGGTTTAAGTTCCCAGAAAATAACATTTCACTGGCATGTCTTACCAACTATTGGATTTCTCTGATTGCTGAAAAAATATCCATGCTGCTAAGTGGCTGAGTCCTCGTGACTTTGGTTCCTTGACTGTGTGTGAACCCACCGTGACTCAACATCTCTTTAATGGATTGGCTCGAACTGTTGTCCACACAGACATATATCCTAAACAAATTCAATTATTAAGTCCCCAGTTTTCCATCAGCATCTCTGTGGTTGACGAGAGCATAGCAGAGAAAAGTAGATGTCGAACACATGTGCCACTGTAAATAGTTTGAGTGAACCATTTAAACTCGGAAAGTTTGTGTTTTCCTTTTTTTTTTTTTTGAGGTAAGCGTAAGGTCAGTGTGCATTCAGAGAATACTGATCGGAGAGACAATGGATCTGTGGTGTGGAAAACAATTTTGATAGTGCATGACTCATGGTTATCCCACACTTTTGCTCTTCATTGGAATGGAGATTGTCAGCCTTGCTTCAGTTTGTCATTTTCTCCGCTTGAGTGTTTAGCAATTTTGGCAGGCAGTTGAGGAGGAGTGATGCTCATGCGTTGCAATTGTGAGATTCTCCATTGCTTTATTTTTTATTTTTTCCTGAAACAGACAAAAAGCAAATATAATTGGTATGTAATCATCCATTTTTAGACGACAGTTTACTGTGAAACATGATAATTCTAAACTCGACCGTCTAACTGCCTAATCATGCATTTTGCACATTGTGCAATTATGATTTTTTACGTTAGCCACCAAGGAGGTGAACGCAGTAATAGCCTATAGCTAACTCACAAAGTCTTTCATTCCTATATATACACATTATTTTTTCCTGTTAGGCCTTTATGTGGCTGATGGTGGATTATTGAAATCCTGAACAGAAAAGTGGGTGGTAGGTTTTTCATAATTTACTTTACAACCCAAATCTACAACACAACATAGGCCACACTGAATGTTTGAAGATGTTATAATGTAGGCTAGACTACAGCATAAACTCTTTACTTTTTTTCTACTAAACTATTTAATGCAAGTGTGGTTATCAGTTTGTATCAGCACACATGATGTTCATGAAAAATGAATATTGAAACAGAAATTGACTTATACAGGTGTTATGAAATGTTTGACATTCAATGTTAAAGTGTAGCCTAGTGCAGAGCAAGTGATTTTAGAATCAGTTGAAAACATATTTTGCCTGTTCACTTTTACAGTCAAAACTTGGGAACAATGTGCTTGGTGAAGTGATTATTAAGTATGTGAGGGATACATATTACTGATGTGAGATCAACCAAAATGACAAACCAAAAGATTAACATCCTCATTTGGATGCATGTGTGCCACACTGATGCCAAGTGTAAGAACAAGAACACTGACAATAAATCCCCAGTAAGTTCGTTGTCAAAAAAAAAAAAAAAAAAAAAAAAAAAAATTCAAGGTTGGCAGGTCTGCTTCCGCAACCCGAACAGTTTGCGTACTGGGATTTGCATACAAATCAAAAAGTCAAAAGCAGAATTTATCTTGTGGTCATTGTTATTGGCATAACACTTCAAGCAAATGTTTGACTTTAATAATAATAATACTACTAATACATGCAAAGTGCTTTTCATGACATACAACAATAAAATCATAATATCAGCAGGTAGGGAAAATATGTAAATCCAATTTACAATACAAAATTAAACATATGCATACATTTATATGTATATATTTAATACATGTACAGCATATTTAGGCATTTAATTATAAACATGTGTATATACATATACATAAATAATGTATAATGAATATAAATAAAAGAATTCCTGTATTATTTCTCTCACATTTGGTTTACACATTTTTAAAAAAAATACTGTGTATATTAGGGAGCACTAAACATTTACTGCAGTAATTTGTTTTCCTGGCAAGGGAGACATTTCAAGATGCTGATTAAAGAGCATAATTATTGGTCCAGGTGTTCCTTGTGACTGGTTCCAGTAAAAGGTAAAATGCAAAGTTTTTTTTTTTCCATGCTAACTAGAAGAATTGTCATGGTCTATTTCCAGGCTCTTACTTTGCTACTGTGTTTATTTCCTGTAGAAAGTCTTTTCTATTTTGTGTTTCAGGAGGCTGGCTGAGCAGCCGGGCGGAGTCTTGGTGTTACGCACCTGTGACCCATCTAGTCATCTGTCCATTACTTCTTATACTTTGTTTTCAGGATCCACAGTTGCCAGTGTGTCTCGTCATGTCAGTCGATAAAGGCTCACAGTTTCTTGTATCCCCGGCAAGCCGGACAGATTCTGCTCCCTTTTTTTGGTGACTTTCTGTAGGCTTCACTCTTTTTGTAATACAGCCTTATTTGTATTTTTTTTTTTTTGATTTGGTTTAGTTAATTGATTACCAATCATTACAGGAATGTCCACCAAAGCTGTTGCCAATGAATTGAATGTTCATTTTAGCACCATAAGCCACTCTCAATGTGATTAAGTCACAAGTGCAAACTCTTCCATATTTTCCTTAAATTCATGGAAATTTGGAGCAAAAACTATTTTGCTCCAAAGTTGCATTTGTATTTTGTACCTATTTTGTACCTACAAATCTGCTTCTCTTTGTGATTTTATTCTTTTTTTTGTTCTATGTTGTTCTTTTGTAACTTTCTATTAAAATGTTTTTCATCTGAGAACTTATATACAGCATATACCTGAGTGTGTAGACATATGTGAATATGCATCATCATGCTTTGATAAAACTATTCAACCAAAAATGAGATTTGAGAGCAGATTTCAAGTCTGATAGTGAGTCCAATTTGCGCATATGGGGAGGAACAGAGTTCCAAAGTTTGGGTGTAGCATGTGACTTGGCATCCACTGTGTTTCAGTTTATGGCCAGCAGATCTGCAAAACATGAGTAGAGGGAAGGATTGTGGTTTCATGTGTGCAGGAGTTCACCGGAGCTTTGGATATTAGTATTTCTCTTTTTTTTCCCCTTAAAAAGAGGCATAATGAACTGCCATGCATTTGTTTATAGTGATAGGCTATCGTATAAATGTGAATACATTTTTCCCCCAACTACAAAGAAACATACAAGGAGTAATTTCCGAGTCTCAGTCTCTGACATATTTCTTCTCCTCATATGCAGACACTCATTTTCAAAACTCTTTTCTATACACAACCAGGTAAGAATATACAAAGGTATCATCACTCCTGAATACATGTAGGTTAAGGTCTAGACTTGCCCGTCTGTGTGATTTATGAGAGGTTGAACATTTACACCTTGGCTTTCCCTGACTGTCTGACCAAGTCATTCATCAGACTCCATATAATGAATGGACTTGTTCTTTACGCTGGAGCTAACAAGACGGTGGGGTCCTTAGAGTTCAGTAAAACGAGATTACAACCACTGGTCAAGCCCAGGAAAAGGGAGCAACTCCTTCTGGAGTTGGAGCAGGAGCATGAGGCCACGTGGGTGGGGAGGGAGGATTTATAATGATGAAGGCAGCATTGCTGTGACTTTCTGCTGTAGTCCTAGTCTCCAAAATAGGAATGCAGAATCACATAAAATACTGTTTGCAACAAAACCCACAACAGGAAAGCCAATAATTAGTAGGAAAAAGTAACACAATCGGCCACTTTATTGATTTAAAGCAATGTTACTTTTTTTTATCTGGGCACTTGCTCAGGGAGGTCAGTGGTCATTTACTATTGATATTCATATCCCATTCTTTCTCCTGGGAAGGACCAACTTGTGTGTGGCTCTCAGTCATCAGTCTCCTTCTTACTGACAAAAAGTATATTTCAAACGAATCTTTCAAAGTAATAAATCATTCAATGAAAGTTAGAGGAGGTGAGGCACAGAGGAAAACATTCACATGCTGTCTGTTCAAAATTGCACAAAAGAAAGTGTGTAAAAATAATACAGTAATGACAGGTTCCATTTCATCTAATAATATAATAAAATAGTAACGGGAAGTTAACAAACAATAGCAAGTGTATTAATTAAAAGTACAGTGACATCATCTACTAAATCATCTGCTCCAAGTAATTATTACTTTTATAAGTGGCCAAGTATGCAAATGTATTAAGGTAATCCAATTAATTCTTAAGCCTGGTTCATACTTCTTCACTTGACACATTTGATAAGAGTCAATCGACAGAACTTGACAAGTCACTGGACATTTTTCAATTTATGCTCTGGCAGGAGGTCTCAGTTGTCTCCATGGCAACCAACCACACTCTATCCTCCAGTCTGTTCGTTTTTATCCATTCATCCTTCTGTCCATTTGCTTATTTGTGTCCATGTATAGTATATGTGCTGCTTTTTAGTTGGTTTAACTGTGGAGTAAGAGATTTTGAGATTACTTTTACTGAGACGACAATGGAAGGACAATAACACTGATGTGACACTATGTCAACAGGAGAGGTCAACAGTCTTTAGTCAACATACTGCCCACTTAAGTGTAGGTGCATTGGTCACTCACCTATTTGCTCTGTTTTGTCCTACACCTACTAGCCTAATTATTTTCTTTCCAGCTGCAGGCTGAGGAACCTGGGATTATGTGCATCCTGGGTCATGGTGCCCCATAAACTTGGATTTCCAGCTCACAGTAACCTTGCATACATTGTTTCTTTTACAGTTAATAGCACTTCTGTCATACTTTTTTTTTCCACAGTAAATCAGTTGTACACATAGTTGTATGGTTGTACAACTCAGCTGTAAATCAGTTGGACACAAAAACTGACAGTGACTAGCCTGGTATTTGTTTGCATCCATGGTTTGTGACATAACTCCCAGCTCTGAGTTTCAATGTAAATAGAAAGCAGTATTATTTTGTCCCTTACACTTAGCCTCACCCATCCATTGTGCATTCTCATGTAGGTGAAGGGTGTCCCAATACTCATTGTAGTGTAAGGGCTAACTAGCACTTCAAATTGAAGTATTTCTGGGAGCACAGTTCAGTTCAGATGGAGGGCTCTGAGATATTTCACAGAATAACCAATTTCAAGAACTGAACTAATATTACCATCATGAAGCTAAAACTTGTTGTCAAGTTTAGTAGCCATGCTAACCTAAACAAAACTTGTATGCAAACTCTGCTTTACTTCAGACAAGTGAAAAATAATCCTCATTTAGTCTGCAATAATGATATAACAAGAGCTGACAAAAAACTTTTTCTTTCTTTTTTTGGACAAGGGCATGTTGAAGCATGCATGTTTTTGTTAGTCAGACATTATGAGTGATTACTTGCTCTTTGTAACTCAGGGCCAAGTGGCAAATGATAGAGGTGAAAATGAGAAATGTAGAAAAAGAATGTAAAAAATCTCAGTAACTAATGTAAAAAAATAAAAGCATGTTGTATCGTTTGTCTTAAATGTTGTCCAAATCTCAGATGGTCATACAGGGAGAGTCATTACTGCTGCACTTTAACAATGTATCCATCCCACTCCTGACTGCTCTCAGGTCTGTGGGGACACGATTAAGAAGACAGGTATCCATTACCTTGAAGCAGAGCAGTCCACACTAGCTTCAGGCTTTATATCACACACTAATATATACAAAGCTCTGTAAAACCTACCCTGTTGAAATCCCCCATGCCCTTTATCTGCCAATCCCATGACTTTCATTGGCTGACTTGAAGGATGATATCCCTAATGTTCGTGACAAATTAATCCACAGGGGGAAAGCCAATGACAGTGAGCTGCCAGTGGGTCATCCCTTTGGCTAAGTCTGTCATTTCGCATTTGCAGGGACTCAAGTGCACAGCTGCATAACTAAGCAGCATATCTGTGAGACCTGAAGGAAGGGGGTGCTGCCTGTACATGTGTACAGACATATAGGATTCAAATCCTAAGAAAAGGAATTTAATTGGGACTAGATGTACCACTTCAGAAGCAATAAAGAAATGCAGTTGTACATATATCTGTAAAGGCTGTGCAGGAACACTGAGTAAGGTCATGGCTGCGCCAGAAGCTAGTAGGATGAACCACATATGATTGGAAATTATATATTTGGACTGTCACTTTTCCCCCACGGAGCATTAGAATTCCCATAATGCTTTGGTATCATGATTGACTGCTGTGGAGTATTTTCTAGCTTGTCCATCTCCTCCATTTTCACAGCAAAACAATGTAACTTAACTGCCATATTTTTCTAATGAGCCAAAAAGGTCACTCACAATGGATCTATGGCCAAGCTGCACTCAGAGCGCCATCTGATGGACCATTGGGTAGTGACTTAAGGTGGTCTGTTGCGCTTTGAGACTATTATAAATCGTATGTCCTATGTTTTAGTGGAACACTTGTCAAAGTCAGGTGTATGAAAATAATTATATTCAGATTCAGATTTAGATTTCTTTATTTGTCATTGTAGGTGAGTATAATTAAATTAAGTCAGCACACAGTATCGGTCATCTCCACATTAAAATATTAAATAGAAAAATGAATAAAAATAAAAACTACAACAAGTAATATAAAATGTCCCAAACACGCTTGCGCATACACAAACAGTCATGCACACAATCAGTCATATCCTAGCATATGTGAAAATTGAATTGAACTTAACCATAATGTTGAATGATATGACATGATGTTAAATATTGCATATGAAAATGCAAACATAAAATGAATTGCACTGACAGTATTGCACATTGGATGACAAATATTGCATATGAAATGTGATATCAAAGTTTGTCCTGTGTTCGTTTTGAAAAGCTTCAGCATCTATATTTTAACATTTACTGAAGACAGCAGTTACTAAGCATGTCATTAGTTAACATACTTAAATTACAATAAATTAACCAAGTTGTTGTTATGACCCTAGGTCCCATGTTTTGTCATTATTTGTAGTCCTCTCCTCTTTTGAGTGTGTCTGTGTGAGTGTCTGTATGACTGTCAATCTCTCAGGTGGATGTCAGCAACCAGGTGGCACACTGTGACTGGTCCATTTGAAGAAGACTTGGCTCATCGTGAGTGGATGAAGTGATGGGGGCCTGGACTATATAAACCCTTCTCAATCTGCACTCTTCCTGCTCACTCTTTCCAAACAAACCCATTGCAAGTAAATTTGAAACTGATGTTGATAGTATTATTAGTTGTTGCTTGTTGCAAGTTAGGTAGCTTTAATTGTACAGGTAAGCATAGTAAGCAAAATGTGTGTGGTTAACTTTGTATGATTAAGTTATTGCTCTTTAGAGAGTTTCATTTACTGTTATTCAAGGGTAGAATATCCTTATTTGTACTTGATTGTTCAATCTTATGTTACATTCAAACAAAGGTAGCAGTAGTAGAGAGAGAGAGAAGCCATTTTTGTTTCACCTTTCTTTACTCCTGTTTTTAAGTTAGGAGCTTAGGTAAGTTTTCTTTTTTTCTTACAGGAGGTAAGATTAGGTTCATTAAAGAAGTTGTGTTTGTTATTTTGGCATTGCTCTTCTCCAAAATAAATAAAAACTGCTATACTTTGTCAATCTGACTTTTGACTTTTGGCTTTCTTTGGAGAGAGGAGTTGGAAGACACACACACATATGTTACTACCCCCTGGTTCCCCTAGGCCAGGGACATAACAGTTGTATACCTGACCCATTATGTCAACCCATTATGTCCATTAATGTAATCACTTATCCCTGTGACCTCTTATACTGCAACCAATTGCCAGTTAAAAGATTGAAAAATGCATTAATATGTCATTTCTCAACAAACCTGATGGAAGTCTGACCTAAAAGTAGATTTGAATTTGAGTTGTGGCACTATTCCTTTTTTTCCCCTCCAAACATCTAAATTCAGGTGGACCATGCTGAAAAAAATCCCTATTTGGCTGAAGCTGTATTTATATTTAGCTTGTAGCTCGGAGTGCTTTATTGTGAATAAATGGAGAAGAAATTTGTGACCAGTGCAGCATGTCAGAGACACTTTAAAACAAATCTGCCACCAAACACCATTCAACCAGGAACACTCTAATCACAAGATTAGCCGGTTATAACAAAAAGAAAAAAAGGGGGGGTTAATGCAGTTAGGCTTTTGGTGGTGGATATTCAGTGCATTGCATTAAGCTTTTTCCCTGCTTATCCGGCAACCATGCTGTTGGTGAAGCAGGAGCATAATGAGCAGCAGCAGGGAAGCAACTGTGTGTTGTGTTATCACTTTAAGAGTTACCATAGGCTCAAGAATAGATAGGGTGGCACAGGTGGAGGCTGGGTAGGTGGAGATAAAGCTTTAACAAGGAACAGAGTGTGCAGAATTGTTGCAGCAAGGTAGTATTTATTTATTTGTTTCTAATTATTTATTTATTTATTTATTTATGGGGAAGATTTGTCTATATTTGTGTCTACACTGTGATAACCTAAGAAATTATCAGCAAATGTGGACCCACCCTAACTGAAATATACATAAAACATTATGATGTTTTGTCTTTTAAAGGCATATGTGTACATATTTCTAAATAATATCTTATTCTAGTAAATAGTTGACACTTACATCTGGTATGTATTTACATTTAATATGGTATCATATATTGATTCTTTTAATAATATTAAAGCTAATGGTTTAGCAAGTTTACAGTAAATATATTGTTTGTATTTCAGAGGGTTTATACTCAGAAAAACTGAGCAGTGATTTGAATAGAATTAGAGAATCCCTTTAATTTAGTGATTATAGTGACTTTATTTTTATGTTACTCCTAATAAAGGGCTAGTGATCGGTGTCAGTTGTGTTTAAACACTTTTGAAAGCTTTGAGATATGAAATAATTAGTTGCATAAATTAGAGCAGGGGGAGGTGGAGGCAGGGTGAATGGAAAAAAATACTTTGTGGAAATGTTTGCAGTGCAGAGGGATGAAGTAACTGTATCAAGGGAGTATAATGCAGACTATGACAGTTCTGTGTTTTATGCTGACTTTCTTTTAATTGCTTGATTGAATAAGTGCTCCTATGCCATTTACAGAAAATGGATCTCCTTTATCCTGTTTGTGGCTCTTGTTATATCTACTGCATTCATGTGGTGCCAATGAGGCTGTGCACCAGGTTCAGATGCAATTAACCAGAGAAGTGCTGCTGCAACTGAAGTAAGTGTGAGGTTAGCTGGCATGACAAAAATCAGAGTACAGCGATTGAACTTTGTTTTGGGACATCCCAATGTGATGCATGGTGCACCGAGCAATAACGAGAGGAAATGGGGTTAAAACTGAGACGTCAGACTATGCCTGAAGAAATATGTGCTTGCCTTGATCCCTTTGCCCTCGGTGGGGAACATCCATTCCTTGAGGAACAAGCTAGGTTAACTTCCTGGAAATTATCATTTCCAGGAGGACGTCAGAGACTGCTGTCTTGGTCTTCACTAAAACATGGCTCCAGGAGTGTGACCAGGATGGCAATCTATTAATTATTAATTAGGATCTGCATTTAATTTGAACCATAAGGCTGCCATGACTAGGAAAACGTAAGGTGTTTATATTTTAATAAACAATATTGTAACACTATGGCCACAGGTCAGTACAGTAGCTAGTATTGTTGCCTCACGGAAAGAAGGTCACCAGTTCAGACCCAGATTAAAGTTTTCATGTTCTCCCAGTGTGTGTGTGGGTTGTCTTTGGCTGGCTCTGACTCTCTTACTTGACTGGAGGGGTTGGTGTGCTGGAATGAATGGTTTGTCACCTTTGTATTTTGACCCTGCGGTGGACTGGCGACCTGTCCAGGGTGTTGTCTGGCTTCCGCCCAATGTCAGCTGGGGTTGGCTCCAGCCCCAATGACAGTCACGTGAAGGATAAAGCGATAGAAAAATAATCAATTAATAGTGTAACACTGTCACTGTCAGAAAATACATCTTTATCCCTAATGTAAAGCTTTTATCTGTATCTTCAGATCCTTTTTAGCTGCCTCGGGAGTTTCCACAAATTTCCATCACAACAGTGTACATTCACCCGAAGGCAAATATCACCTCTGCCTCCAGCACAATCTTTGATGTTGTGCAAAAGCTGCTTTTTACTTTTTACCAATATGTCTCCTGTCCAACCAGACAGGATAAGATATTGAATCTTTACTATTGATCAGTAAAGGATGCCTATAAATCTCTATCACCTTTCCCTCTAGGGTCTGTGGATCATAACTGTGTGCATACTGACCACAAACAAAACTGTCTTAAAGAGGGGGCAAACAAAGTCTAAGGGCAAAAAATTCAGAGAGACAGAAAAGTATAAAGTATCTTCAGGACTGCCTTAAATGCACAGACTGGGCCATTTTTAAAGAGTCTTGAGGTGACTATTGGGACAAATTTAGCTGGTGATGTTTGCGGTCACGCTGCTTTTTGCTGGGACATGACAATTCCTAGGGGAAATGGTGGTGGAGTGGAGTGGCTAGCATTCATGCCTCACAGAAAGGACACCAAAGGTCCTGGTTCAACTAGGCAATAATAATTTCTCGTAAACAAGTAATGAAATATATCCTAAGCTATAAAGTCGAGCTTATTAAAAAAAAAAAAAAAAAAAAAATTCTAAACACTTGCTTTTATAACATATATATAAACCTGAACTGATGAACACAAAGACAGCAAATAGTCTTTGCTCACTCTGGTCTAATATGAAATCCATTGTTGCCTGCAGAATTTTAAGATCAGACATGATCTCACTCTGTTTAGTTTTAACTCAGACATTGACTTGGCCAATACTTTAAATCATTTTTATGTTCCCTTTGATAATTTTCTTTTTGTAGTGAAATTCAAGAACCTATTTATCAACTTGAGGACAAAAAGCACTTAAAAAGAAGGAGGAGGACACACTCCTTCCTTTCAGTGATAGTAAATAAGGGTTAAGAAAGACCAGGTGTCCCACTTCTGCAGGACACAGCATTTGCATCCTGTGTCCCACATTTTAATCAGATCAAGACTGACACTTTTCTAAAATTATACAGCTCATCCAATAGTGATAAAAAGGGGGGGGCTATAACCGCAATGTTGCTAGAATGATGTCAGTTAATCCGTTGCATGTGCATGAGGCACTGCCTTCCTCGTGTCGTCATGGGAATAGTAGCAATTTTGTACCTGTTTCTGTATAAAATTACACAGGTTTCTGTAAAGATTTGGAGGGAAAAAGTATGGAAACTACAGCAAAGATAAAGAAAATGCAGCTACAACAATCGGAGAACTCGGTGAAGCCAGCTGAAGATTCTCATTTTGTGTTATGGGAAAGGTTTAATTCCCACAGTCACAAAGGGAAGTGATTTTTTTTTCTTCTTTATGAAAAAAAATACCTTTGACTCGTTCTACTGCATATTTTATACACCATGAAGCATCGGTAGTACATGTGATAAATACAATTTACAGTTTAACAACATTTTACACACACTCTCAGTCGTCCCACATAAAAAATGATCTTCCCTCATTTACTTTATTGGGATCTGGTCACGCTAACTGTGAGTAAATAGTATTTTTTTGGACCATGTTTGTTCCTCTACTCAACTGTTTGTTGTCACTTATGCTCTTCATCCTTAACACCTACATGTGTCAAATGGTGGGAAAACAGAGCCACGGTTTCATCTGCAAATGAACATATCAAACAAAAGACAGTCTTCAAATATCTTGGGATAATTGTAGACTCACAACTGAACTTCCAACTAAACTGTGAGGCTGTGGGTCAAAAGGGGCTCCAGCGACTCTTCTGTGTAAAGGAAGCTTTAGTATGTCTACACTGACAAAACCCTGTCGACTTTGTCTTATGGTGCTTTTACTGAATCTGTTTAATCCTTTTGTCTTATTGCGTGATTCTGAAAGTTGTCTCTGAAGAGCTGAAATGCTGTAAATCAGATTTAAGTCATTTCGGCTTTAAATCAAGTGGTCACGTCGGCTGATTGGTGAGCCTCAGCTTAACACAGCAATCCTGTGTTCAAGTAAACTCCATTTTAAATTATGAGTTGCAGCCTCTGCAAAGTGAATTCTAGCTTTTTCCCTCTGGGTGGAAGTTTACAGTCCTGAGATGTAAAACTGCTTCTGCAGCTGAACAAGTAATATTGCACATTATCTATTCATTTATTTAGTTTTTTATAGCTTTTATTTTTACCATATTGATTTTATGTATTTTTATTCTTGCACTGGTTCAGTAGTTCTGTTATGTATTCATTTACAATCATGCATTTTAATTATTGTTAAGTTCACCCTGGAGTACTTTTATCTTTATAACTCCTTTTAGTATGTTTTTATTTAACTAAATGTTTGTCATGTTTGTAAAATGTTGTTAAACAATGTTAAAGGAGACCTCTCTCTTAAAACTGTAAAACAAATGTACCTACAGGTACAAATAAAGGGACTTGACTGTTTGTCAGTATACACAGTATATAGGTTTCTGCTAATTGTAGTGTGCCATTCACATCAGAGGCCTGATACATCTGTGATACACTGTTCCCACTGGACAGAAAATCCTGCGTTTAACTGCACATATCTGCCAAATATATACAGTATTTAAAATGTAGGTAACTTATAAATTCCTAATGCTCTGTTCTTTTTCATGTTACATTTGATATTTTCTACCTCCTCTGCATCTTTTTGATTTTGTGTCTTATAGCTATTTTGTGTCTTACTTTGTGTCCTATGGATATTTTCTACTTTTTTCACATGTACTGTATCCATTTACAATTCTGCACTACTGGGACCTAAATTTCCTGGAGGTAATTTCCCACAGGGATTAATAATGTTTCTAATCTAATGTAATGTAATCGAATCAAATCATTAAGGCTTTCAGTGTTGGGCCTACGTGCAGCTGCACTATTTGATAGCCAAAAAAAAACTTTCACCATCACATTCTGGTCAAAAAAAAACTACAAAGCTATGCAGTACATAATGGCTTGAGTCTGATATGCTAATTCATTGTTCAAACAGGGTTCATATCTGCTATTTACCTGCTTTAGGGGTCTTATACTATGTTTTTAAAAATCAAAAATATGTCATTTCATATTCTGCAAAAATGTACTCAACTAATAACCTGGACTGTTCACTACGAAGCCACGCAAATATTTCATAACAAAAATGTTTTGAAAATATATAAACAAAGGATGGATTCAGAGAGTTGAAATTTGGTAGTATAGCACTTTATTTTGAAACAGGAACAGACTGTGTTGTGTTTGATGGATGCTGAAAAGAGATAAACACTTAATTGCCATAATTGAATTTACCAACAACATTGTGATGAAAGTCTGTCAATGAATGTTTCAGCAATAAATCTGCACATGACTCAACTTACCACTGACCTTTCCAGTTTGATTTACTATAGCAGGACAATTTATGTGATGAAAATGTCAAGCAACACCAAAGAAAGAAAACAAATATATACAGTGTGTGTTGTGTGTCTATATATATGTATATATATCAAAGAAGGCATCAAAACTATGATTGAACACATATGAAATTATGTAGTAAACCAAAAAGTGTGAAATAACTCAATAAATTTTAATTTTTAGATTCTTCAAAATAGCCACCCTTTGCTTTGATCGCTGATTTGCACACTTTTGGCATTCTTTCAACGAGCTTCATGAGGTAGTCACCTGAAATGGTTTTCCAACAGTCTTGAAGGAGTTCCCAGAGATGCTGAGCACTTGTTGGCCCTTTCACCATCACTGTGCGGTCCACCCTATCCCAAACCATCTCAACTAGGTTTACAGTAGGTCAGGTGACTGTGGAGGCCAGGTCATCTGGCACAGCACTCTCCTACTTGGTCAAATAGCCCTTACACAGCATGGAGGCGTGTTTGGGGTCATTGTCCTGTTGAAAAATAAATGATGGTCCAACTAAACACAAACCGGACGGGATGGCATGTCGCTGCAGGATGCTGTGGTAGCCATGCTGGTTCAGTGAGCCTTCAATATGGAATAAATCCCCAACAGTGTCACCAGCAAAGCAACCACAACAGGACAATGACCCTGTTGGGGGATGGACATGTATGGCTGCCAGTGGACCAGGCTCACTTGTGTTTATTGATTGAACGTGACTGCTGATAGAAGTAGCAGGGTGAATTCTGAAGTGGACAGGATCATAGTCCTCTCTGCTCACATTTAGCCACATGGTGCAAAACATTTCACATTACAGATGGATAATAACCCAATAAATACTGCAAAAGCAATACAAGAGCTTTTCAAGGTAATGAAATGAATGTTCTAGACTAAAGTGAAGGCAGAAAGACCTGCAAACAAGCAGCACCTGAAGGCTGAAGGCTGCAGTAAAGGCCTGGCAAAGCATATCCTAGCATTTGGTGATGACCATTGGTTCCAGGCAGCAAAGGATTTTCAGCTACATATTAAAAGAAGCCTTTAATTTGTCATGATTTGTGTTTGACTTATCATTTTTTGAGCCCTTGAAAATGGACAATAATGTATAAAAATGCTTATAATTTCTCAACAGTTAATGCAATTATTTTGTTCAATCCCTCATATGGAAACTTCAGTCCACACTCTTGATTGATTTCATTTGAAATTCATTGTTGTGGTGTACAGAGGCCAAATGACGCACACACAGACACACGCACACATACACACATATATCGATACTAAAAAAAAGATTCCAAGTTATTCAAAGACGAGCCACATATTACATTTTATCTACATTATTTTACATTGTGAAAGACTATAGAAAAGTATTTTTTCCCTCCTTTTACCGTTTTATTTCAATTGAATTTGTGGGTGTTTGGAAACTTTAAACTCTGAAGAGAAGAAGCAAACGCTCACTGAATATGACATAATGAGTACCAGGGAGAAGTGAAAAGTCTAATGTATAACTCGGTAATTGGTCTCCATGTTGGCATGAGGGTGGAAGACCACCAGAAGGATAGAGAACAACTGGGGATAGAAGCAACAAACAGGAAAGAGCAGATGGTTTGCTCCAGAGGACAGACACCAAAACACATGAAACAAACTGGACACTGAAATGTGTGTGTGTGAAAGAGAGAGAGAGAGGAGAAATTAAAGCACATATTAAGTAAAAAGCAACAAACTATATTACAGCATGTGCTTGACTGTGGTGCATACATCAGATGCATGATTTTTAAATATACTGTGGTTTTTGTCAATATACACTGGCCTAATGAGTCACTGAATATTGCCGTAACATGGATGTTAAGGGATTAGGTGTGCTTTCTCTTCTAATAAATGAAGAGCTCTCTGGAAGGCATTATTATGAATTTTATGAATGCAGCTAACCAAACTAAGATGCTTGAGAATCCTGTTTTCAAAAATAGAAACAGTTTGCTGCTAGACGATTGATAGACACAACTAACAGAATAAAAAATATCCTAAAAACACAAAAGTATTTTATTCTGTAAGAATAATGAAGGTAAGCGATTTTTATTTTGAAGCATTATGGCAAAATATGTGTATATACACATATGGGAAGCAGTAAAAAGCCAAAGGTAATGGCTCTTATTTTAAAAGCCACGTTGAAGGGAAGTGGTGCTATGTAAGATTGGCTGAAGAAAATAAAGTCTGCTGTTCATGCAAGGACCCTCCCCGTCTCTTTTCAGCTTCACAGTATACATGCACAAAACACTACTAAAAGCAAAGATAACAGAAAAATGTGTATTTGTCTGATAATAATAACCAGTACTGAAAAGCAAGATGAAATTAAAATGTGTGTTTTTTTTTTTAATTTTAAAACTACTAAACTACTTATTTAAAATCCCTGAACCTGAAATAGTCACACTTCACACATCAGAAAAATCAAAATTAAAAAATCTAATCCGTAAATGCAGATGTTGATATTTATTAACTCATTTTCAAACTTAATCGGAGCATATGTGGGCAATAAGGTGAATGATAGTTATTGCTGAAATTACACTGACCCTATAACAACACAATCATTGTTATACATTAGGGAAAATTAATAGAATTTCTGTAATATGCCTGTAACTTGGCAATAAGCAGCCTATGGTCATGTTACAGGAGGGTTAGGGTTAGGGCAGCCCAAGGCCAATTGGACAGGAAACTGGGCTTGTAACCGGAAGGTTGGCGGTTTGAATCCCTGCCAGGTCTAAAAGATGGGGTACCCCCGAGCAAGGTACCCAACATACATTTCTCCCTGGGCGGTGTTCATTGGCTGCCCATTGCTCCTAATTTGAGAAACGTTCCAAGTAGAGAATGGATTAAATTCAGAATGGAATTTGTCTACAGGGATCAATAAAGTAGCAAAAAATAACACTTAAATTAAATATACTGATAGTTAGAGCTAGATATAAAACAGTAAATGGCAGCAACATAGAGGAAAAAAATATATACTCAGCGTGTAGGTTTCTAAATGATTTATTGTGTTAAAGTGTTTGGGGAACTAAGCAGAACATGTCAACACCTGACGGGAAAGTGGAGTCTATCTTGTTGGAGGAGACCAGAAGGACTGTGGTGGAAGCACATGTTAATCTCCATTTGGGACTAAGGCTGGCAGATGTCAGTGTCTATTCTCCAGGTAATCCAGCTGTTAGGAATGTTTGTGGTTTCCCAGTTTAGCAATCTGCAGCTTTCTGGGCTGGCATTTCAGATTTGGATCCCGGTGTGCGACTTGGACAGAAGAGGGTTTGAATGGTACAAAAACACACAGTCCAGCGCACAAACACGATATACACACCCAAAGAAGGTTGCAGGGTTGCAAGTAAAGTTACGTGGAGGGCTTAATGAAGCTAAATCATTACCTTGGCTACCACAATTACAACCTTTATGCACTTTTTATTTTTACTTTTGATAGCTAATATATTAAACTACAAGAATAATCAGGAAAGAAGAGGTTCACATGGTTTAATTAAATCTAGGTGTTGCATCTCTTCCTTAGATAATGATGTGATATATATTGATATACATGAGCTATGATATGATTTAACTTTGCTATGATACGGTTTGCAATTTGTTGCACTGTAACTGTTGCATATTTATTTGTAATGTATACATTCATTTGTTAGTATCTATTAAAACTTGTTTCATTACACTCAGTATGTGATTTTGTGCTTCTCACATCAACAAGGATTTGAGAAGCAAGGAAACACGAGAGTGACAAAGAATTAGCCGAGGCTGCTTATTGCTGAGGCAGTCAGAGGCCGTCAGAGACATAGTTATTGTTTCTCACAGTATGATTCACGTTTGTCACTGTAGTTACACTGAAAATATCATTTTTTTTAAACACTGTGATGTGTTTCAGAGTGAGAGAGAGAGAACAGCAGCACAGGTGTACGAGCTAAGGAGAGCTTTGCGATAACCAAGCTATCTTATTCAGGTTATTCATTGCTGGAATATGAGCTTATTTGGGTAATACTTACAGTGATCATCGACCACCCCATTCCGAAAAAGTAGGGATACTGTGAAAATATTAATAAAATCAGAATGCAATGATTTGCAAATCTCATGAACACATATTTTATTCCAAACAGAGCATAAACAACATATCAGATGTTGAAACTGAGACATTTTACTATTTCTTGAAAAATATTAGCTCATTTTTAATTTGACAGCAACATATCTCAGAACAGTTAATAAGTCCCATATTCATTTATCCACTGATGTTTTAATTCTCAATTGTCTTCTTAATTAGGACTTAATTTTTATCTTTATTATTGTATATTTTATTAATTTGTACTTATTGCTGTTAACTCTTACATTAAATGAAGGCATGGTGACATGTTTAAATAAATACATACATCATTAAAAGTCGAACCATAAACATGATGTATTTCTATCTTTAATGTCCCTATTTTTTTTACTAAACCCTTATTAAAATCATGCAAAATGGCTTGATGCACACACACACACATATAATATATATAAATAAATACCAACATTAATACAAATTAAGAGATTAGATACTGTAAATTAGTTAACCAATTACTGCATATCCAAAATCATGGCATAATTACAGGTTTAATGGCTATTATATAATAAAGACATACATACATACATGCATACATGCATATCTACATACATATTGAATGTCAACCAGTATGAGGAATAAAAGAGAATTTCAGTTGGAGTCACCACCTTGGTTTTCTTTGCCTCTGCCACCCACTCAAGTTGCCACAGTTGGCCGTTCTGCTCCTGAGTTATGGTGTTGGATAATCGGCAGAAAAACCTAACAATGTCACAGTGAAGTTGACCTTTTGGCAATTAGGATAGGAAAAGGTCACCACTTCTTTTGTATAGGACATTTGTTTTTCCTAAATAATTACATTTCACTAACACTATTCATTTATTAATCTAATAAGGCATAGTCATAAGCATTTCTGCCATTTTCTCAATTTCATTTTTTTTCCTGTGAGCCACAATCGGTTCAAGCTAGTCAGAAAATGATAACTTTATATTCAACTTTTAATGTCTTTATCACTTCTTTTTTTTTCTTTAAAACAAGGCCTTTATTGTAAAATATTTGCAGGACAATTGATGCACGGCTTCAAACTATAGTCCTGGCATTTAGTTGAGAGCAGACATGTGCTATTGCAAATTAATACGGAGGATTAAGGACACGTTTTTGATTTTACTACCCTCTAAGGAAAAAAAAAAACACTGGTTTGGGTGAATAATACAACTATAATTAATCCAATTTCTGTTTTTATCAATAATAGTCAAGCACTGGCTACTCAAAGGTGGTGGGGGGGTCCCCATAAAGACTTGGGTCTGTGAGTGGAGATGTTAGTCATGCTAACAGGTGAGTATACTCAGATTTGTTTATTACTTTGTAATCTATGGTGCAGAATTCTCCACCATCCACTGTCACCGCAAAACCATGTAGCATTACTGTTTGTAGCAGTACTCCTCCTCTCGTGGGCAAACAGACTCAGCTGCACTTCTAATTTCTAGGCTGCATATTTACATCTGTTCCGGTTGCAGCATTGTGTGGTCACGTTAAATAAAAACTGCATCATAGTATCGTATTGTCAATTTATTATTGAACATTTTATACTTATAATGATGCACCATGTTCTTTTTTTTTTTTTTTTTTTTTTTTTTTTCCCTCAGTGACAAAATACAGTTTATACAAACAAAGTTTAATGGCATTGTGATTGTTATGTGTCAAGGTCAAAGGTCATTCCAAGAATTCAAAACAACTTTTTTAATTAAAGACAATCTTATTCAAGATGCTGGAGTAAAAACAAAAGTCATGTAGTGCACAATAAGATTAACTGAAGTGAGGTTGTTGACATTTACAAAATTATTATTATTGATTGTTTGAGTCCTGATCTCTCCTGTCCTTGAGAGCCACTGACAAATAAGAATTCATAGGAATAAAACTGTGGGAAGGAGAAATGTTTTCATTATCAGAGCCTCTGCTTCCCGTTCCTTCTGTTGCCATCTGCTTAAGCATGCATGGTCAAGCAGCAGCCGAGTCTGCTCATTTGTCTCATTAGCGGAGTAGACAGAAAGAAGTATGACGCTCCAGAAATACCTGCCCTTGCCCACAACTCCGGGCGGGCACAATGAAAGACGACCACGCTGAAAAAACTGTTTCTGATTGATTTTTCTTTAGGAAACATCAATAGAAGTGGTTGGCGTCCAGAATTGACAGATTTTTGAGCTTATGTTATTGTCAGTGAGTATGCGGTGAATATAATGGTAGGATAATGACGCTCGGACAAATGCTGTGACATCATCAATAAAGGCATGGTCTCTCTTCAGATTGGTATTAAAATCTTTTCAATCACCTGTGAACAGTTCATCATTCACACTCTGTACTGAATAGTGTCACCATTTGTGTATCCAGTAAACACTTCAGTCAGATGTTGCAATGCTACTGAAAAACATAGTATGTTCGTTGATATATTTCAATATTTTGTCAAAGTTATCTCAGGGAATAAGTGCTTCGTTTGTAAAATTGTGAGAGAAAGTGTGATGATGTGGTGGTGAGGGGCATTGATCAAAGGTGGCAGTGCCAGTGTGTGTCTGTGGAGGACTACATTAAGACTAGAGACTTCTCTATTGCAGTGATTCATACTGACAGAGCGTTGTGGAGGAAAAAATAAATATAAATACTGTCTGTACCAGTGATAAGATCTGCCTCAGATTAAATGTTATTGAGTGACTTTGTAGGAGTCAAAGTCTGTACTCTCATGAATTAGTAGGGCTGTCACATTTAATGGAAAATTCAATATTATTTCTAATGTGGGATGTAAAGTTCATGTTCAAACTGTAATTACCTGCTCGAAATTTAAATGCTCATGTCCCTATTCAATAGTACCACTATGAGTCCAGCAGAGGGCTCACGTAAGGTTTCCTACCATATCATGTGACGGTATCAGCCACACAGCAGCAGCCACGTCGTCGTTGTTCTTAAACTGTTGGACTATTTCCTCTCACAGTTGTTTACAAAAAGGTGAACCTTGTCCCATCCTTGCTTGTGAATGACTGAGCCTTTCGAGGATGTTCCTTTTATACCCAATTTCCAATTAACCTGTTCACCTGTGGAATGTTCCAAACAGTTGTTCTTTGAGCATTCCCTAACTTTCCTTAGTGTTTTGTTGCCTTTGTCCCAGCTTTTTTGGAAGTGTTGCAGGCATCAAATTCAAAATGACTGAATATTTGCAGAGCTTATCAATTTCAAAAATATTTTCTTTGAAGTGCATTAAATTAAATATAGGCCAGGAAGGATTTGCAAATCCTTACAATCAGTTTTTATTCACATTTTGCACAACTTCACTGGAATTGGAGTTGGTAAAAAGTGATTTGTACTCAGTCCTGATCAGGTTGACAGACTTATGTTTCTGGCAAATAATATGAGAAATTATGTTGGGCTTTGCCTTGACCATTGGTTCTATGTTTTGACATAGAACTGATGTAACATTATTACATTTCAGTTAAAAGCTGTTGGAGCTTCCTCTTGTTGTCAGTGATTTTCCATTCATTTATTTATTCCATCCTACTCTACTGAGCGTTATGAATACTCTAATGCTTAGAGCACTGTTAATTATTATTATAATTGTTAATAAAGTAATGGAAACATAGAGGTTTTGTGTATTACTATTATTAGTTTCATCAGCTTTACCTTGTCAAGTTTACTAAGACAAGACAAAGAGATGAAAAATTGCAAAATTGCAGGCATGTGCAATAATGTTAATAAACACATAGATATAAACTAAAAAATAAAGTATACATATAGATATAGTGTATGACATTGGATCAGAACGAGCCCAAAACTGATTATTTAAAATTAGGCTACTGGTCCTCCTTGATCAGCTGTTCTACAAGAAGCAGCCTGGGGAGAAAAAAGTCACAGAAATGCACCATGTTCTAAAATGAATAAATATCATGAAACAGTCAAAGCTCAGCACAAATAAATGGTAAGTGCAGGAAAAATATCTGACATCTTAGCTTTACTACTGATCTGACCACTGCTGTGCACTCTGGTGTGACATAGGTGCCAAGAGCAAAAAAAAACAACAGTTACTGTTGTTGGTTCTCTGAGCCAACAACAGTAACTGATTCTGTTAAAAATAATCATAATAATAATTAGCGACGGAGATGCAACCACAGCAACTGACTGTGTGCACCCACAGGGATCCACAGTTGGATCCCTGTGTCAGTTGGAGCGTTTGAAATCACCATGGACTGATGCCACTACAAGGCAACTGTCTCTGATCCTGTGAATAACAATGAAGACATTAATGATGATCATGTCACATACATGTTTCTTAATCGCTTTAGTTCAGTGTGTGGGATGTGCTATAGTAGCTGTTTGTACTCCTGCATTACCTGATGAACCCATCTCACTCTTTTATTTGTGCCGCCTTCTAAAATCTGATTTAAATGCATTTGAAATAGGCAAATGTAAGACTTTCATAAAATTTCAAGGGGAAACACACAATAACAAAAGAGATAAAATATAAGCCAAAAAAAAAAAAATAGGTATTTCCATTGCGGCACAGGAGATGCTGGATACAATTCAATATCTTCCGGTCCCACCATTGAAAGTGCCAGATCCTGTCCCAGCACAAATTAAGCCCTGCAGGAGTCCTAAGCTTACACTCTGACAGGGCAGTCATAATCTCTTATAAAGCTTCAGTTGAGAGTTTCCTTTGTCAGAACAGAAAAACGCAAATCAAGCCTTTCCTTGTATTGCCCCAGGCAACTTAAACTTGAAAACCTCATCTGCTTAAATTATTTTAAACGTTGAATGAATAAAGTACTTCCTGTTGGTTAAAGGTGCTCTATAAAACTGCTAAATGAATAATTAATTCTTGCTGGATGTATTTTCTGACGTTACCTGCTGTTGACATATTTGTCCAAATCAACAACGCCCCAAATGGACGAGGCTGCTGACTGACCCTATCTTGGAAAGGTCTCGCTTGGTCCATGTTGTTGTGGTGGTGGTGGCTACAAATAAATCAATTGGAAACGAAATGTTGTTAGTCTTGTCACATTTGTCTGTGAGCAGCATAACTCAAAAAGTAAAGAATGGAGTTTCATGAAATCTTTGCCATGATTACATTTTGGTGGTGATCTGGCTACAAATCCAGATTGGACCATTTTTTTTTATTTTTGCGAATAACTCACACCACAAATGTTAACGTTAAAAAGTTTGTATTGAAAACATTTCATTAAAAAATTTTAAGTGGCCATTAAGACCACTGAAAACGCTTTCATCAAAATTTGGATCTGAAGCTTGACAAATATGTCTTAGATCTGAGAAAAGTTTAGGGTTAGGAATTATGCTTTTGACTGTATTGACTCTCTGGGAAACTGAGTTCTCTTGGCAGCTCTTTGAGTGCTTTATTTTTTGTCATGAAACTGTACTGGCTCAGTGGATGTCAGAAGATTTGAGTTGTTCACAAGTTGTCATATGGGTTTGTGTTTTTAGAATGTTATACTAAATAAACCTCCGTTTTTAGCTCATGGAGGATTTAGTCTACCAGTCAAGTCAATGTTATTTATATAGTGCAACATCGCAAACACAGTTTGCCTCAAACAGCTTTACAGTCAGTACAGCAAGTGACACCCTCTGTCCTTAGACCCTCACATATCCTTAGACCCTCACATGCAATTTATGGTAGTTTTTGAGCACCCTGGTAATAATGAGTTACAGTAATCTAGTCTAGATGTAATGAAGGCATAAGCAAGCTTTCAGTTCCTTTAATGACAGGGTTTTCCTGATTTTTGTCATGTTGCACAGGTGAAAGAAGGCTCATTTAGAGACTTTTATCTGTGAGACAAATGACAAAGCTGGGTGGTAAATAACTCCAAGTTCTTTACAGTAGAACTGGAGGCCATGGTAATGCCATCCAGCGTGACTAAATGCTCAGGTACCGCTTTCCCCAGGGTGTTTAGGGTCGAGAAGTTTTGTCATTATTAAGAAGTGAAAGGTTTATGTGTCATCCATGTTGGTGAATTTTCTTTTCCTAAAGTGTCCCAATCATTGAAAAGCTGGGATAATAATAATAATAATAATAATAATAATAACAACAATAACTGAATACAACCATTGCTTGTTTCACATTGTGTCTTAGAAGTGAAGTGAATTTGTCCAGTGTCTTTGAGCATTTGTTAAAAGCTCTGTATAAATGTATTAGCATTAGTTGATAAGTGCTGGGTTAGACATTTAGAGTGTTAAGACTGAATACTAGGGGCTCCTTAATCAAAAGATGTGTTACCATTCCTTGGAAGATACATTTTATATTAAAATATTTTTTGGTGATTATTTTTAATTGATGGTCTGTGACACTGGAGAGGCAGAAAGTCGTACATGCTCTTTCAGCACAACTCTGCCATGTCTTTCAGAAATTGTTGGACAAACACTTGAACAATCAAGAACATTTCTAATTATATTTTCAGCTATTTCCCATTCTGACCATTAATGGTAATCATACAGCACTCCAAAAACTGATTCTCAGTTAAAGTAAAATAAGCCAAGTTTATGGAAATAGTTTTTGTTTTTTGCCTTAAAAGAATATCTTTTTAATCTTGGTAAGCAAGTTTTGTGCTTTAAAAAAAAATAATTTTAACAACAAATATCTACATTTGTTTTAATAATACACTACAACTTCAAGTTTTAATTGACATTAATAAGCTAAAATCAGTGGGTTGCATGAAATGACTGGTGTGTGCAAATATAACAAATTCTAAGGTATAAATTCCTTAAGTCAGCAAAAGCAAGACTCATTTTAAGTAACTTACTGCAAGAAAAGAAATTCTTTCATGTAAGAAATGTTTAAACATTGTTAAATTTGTCCACTTTTGTCTAGTTTTTGGCCTGTTCTCCCTCATTTTAAGGCTCATTACAGTCTGATGGTAGCTCCAGATTTACGAGGTATTTATAAACATTCCAGCCAAAGAAATTGGCTTACCCCATTGGTAAATTCTTTTTCTTGAAAAATGTAAATTTAAATCAGTTAGAAACATTTGGCTTATTTCTTGAAGGGCTGCTTTCGCAGTGTGTTCAGAGAAATAACATAACATTGGCACTGTCTTCTTTATGCAATATTCAGCTTCTACTCTGTGTAGCCAACAATGCAAAAAAGTGAGTAAACTGAGAGAACTTTTGTTTACTTTACACATTTTTAAATTTTCAGATGAACAAGTTTAAAAACACCAGATGCCCTCAAATTTTAATCTGTAAACTTTGAAGTAAAGGTTAGAAGTAAATCTGTTTGCACAGCTGTGATAAATAGGATGCAAGGTTTTCTTTGAAGGCACTCCAAATGTATTTTTCTATCAATCTTACATTGGTTTGGAGGTAGCCTTCTTTCATGTCAATTCCTCATAGCAAAAAGGCCATGGCTTCAGCATTCATTATAGATAGAGCTTGAGAATATTCTCATAAATAAAATAATGCCTTATACTTGTGTGAAACTTTAAAACTATGGTCAACTTCCAGTTATACTGCACATGTGGGCAAGTGGACAAATGAAGACGATTATTTTAAATCATTTAAGAAATTATTCTGTTTATATATGAATTTAGGAAAGAGGTGAATTACTATTTTGGTGCAGGAAATTGGATCATCTCCATGTAACAGAAGTATGAAAACAATGCTCACACAAGAGCACAGACCTCCCGTCATATGAAGACCTGTATAGAACTTTCTTATATCTATTATCATCTTTACAGAGCCCCACAAGGAACATCATCAAAACAAGAAGAACATTTTAACTTTTTCTTCTTTCTCACAAGATCTTTTTTTCTTTTGCTTGTCATTCTAGAGGCTTCTGTGGTGCTTTTGGTGAATATTCATGCCACATGGTCTATTGCCTTAAAAAAGGTGTTTTGAATCGCCAACCTGCTAAATCTCATTCAATTTTATGGCTGAATGTCATAAAATATATAATACCATAGTTTTAGGGATTATTTTTCTGTCTATGAAAGATGAATAAAACAGCCTTAATAATTCTAACTTGAAATTATGAATTCTTTGTTCATAGAAAAGATACTATTTGTCATTCAGGAATTCATTCAATTGCTTGCTGGGTGGCTGGACCTGATCCGAGGTGTGCCAGGATTCAGCAGGAGGTGTGATGAACAATGGGCAGGTGATCAGTCCGTAGAACTGTTAACATTGAATGTAAAGATTCTTCAGCCCTTTATTCATTTGGAGCGATCTAAAGAAAGATATTATTTTAGCCAGCTCTCAGTCTGAAACAAGGTGGACTTGTTGCTATAACATAAGATTATCATGTTGTAAACATATGCAACTTCAACACCAGTGAACTGATAAACCCAGTCAGATTTAGGAGCAACACAGCCATACTGTTTTTACTGTTTTAATGAAAACACCACTTTATTTGCCATAGGTTATTTATTTGTTATTAATTTAGTGTTATTAGTGTCACATATCCCAATAAAATACAAGTTCAACTGCCAGGGTCCGGTTTCCTGTCTCTTATTTTGGTTTGTTTAGTTATTTCCTATTGAGCACTTTTTGCTTGATGTTTCAGGAGACTTGACTGGGCAGCCGGGCAGAGTCTCCGAACTCGAACCTGCAATCCATTTCCTGATTACCTGAAACCCTTTTTAAAGCCCTGGTTTTGGCAACGGCAGGTGTCAGCGCGTCTCTCATTGTACCGTGGTACCTGATTACCTGATCAGACTGACACTATCACTGCAAACCTATGCTCTTTTTTGTCTATTTCTGTAGTTCGCGTTTTTGATTTTTTGTTTCTTCCTTTTTGTAGTTATCCCCCCGGAGGTCTCCGCTCGGCAAGTCAGCCAGTCTCCTTGCCTTTTGTTAATCCCTGGCTTGACTTTTAGTTTTGGTTAAATCCTTTAAGTTACTTTAGGAGTTGTATTTATAAAAAAGAGTGTTACATTCATTTGATGTCCAAAGAAGAGAAAATAATAAAATAGAGAAAATAATTTACCACATTAAGCTAACTGTGCCTAGGTCTAGGTCTTTTACAAAAGGTTATAGGAGTAATAGCAGCAATCAGAATAGCATTGGAAAGATATTACAGTCCTTTGCACTCATATGTCTTTGGCCTCAGTCCAAAGGTACGAAGGGAAGTAGGGCGGCGTCTGATCTTCACAGTGCCAGAGGTAAATCCAAGGCCAGGGATCCGAACATTGATGTCTCTTTATTGTTATCTGAGCAGGTGGAGCGGGGTACAGCTAAAGTCTCTGTGGGACTTTACTGTAAAGCGTGTGAAGCATCACAGAAAGGCGGGGTACACCCTGGACAGGTCGCCAGTCCATCGCAGGGCCACACATCAAGAAAAACAACCATCCACTCATCTCACACGTAAGGGCAATTTAGAGTATCCAGTTGGCCTAATCCCCCACGTTAAAGTAAAAGTTACAATCATACAAAGATGAATAAAATAACATACAAAACAAACAAAAATGCCCATCTATCACACATCACAAACTGTAGTTGCAAAAAAAGAGGGACAAAGTTACAGATAAACCCATACCGATAAAAGCATAACCTGCTTGGTGGAGGTAAAAATGTATAAACTCAGTATGATTCATTAAAACAGAGGAAAAGAAACTTGAAATGAACAAGTAGCAATTTTCACACATACTTATTCCCGATATTATGAAAAAAGAACATATACAGTACATGAAAATGCATCTATTTATAGCTCAACAGATGGCTGCTGTAAACAGCGGCCACTACTATGCTTCATACCCTAGAGCTGTGTCTAGGTGATGAATAGCCACAGCAGTCAACTGTCTCTTCGACCTACTTTGTCCTCAATTGACATAATTCCAGTTGAGGTTATAAGTAACATCAATCATCAACAACAAACTACAGTGCAGTACTGTATTGCTCACCGCTGCTGTTGCTGCTACTGTGGTTAAATTAGATTCCTTATTGATTCATTCTTGGTTTTGATTCCTGATTCGTCTGTAGATGAAGGTGCTGGATGTCGTCTGCACAAGCTGTCACTTTACACAAACACACTCATATGTTGCGTTAACAGAAAGCAGACTTCTGTTAGCAAAGTGGTTTAACAGTGACCATTACTTAAAGCTGCTGTCAGTGTGAGGCTTTTGTTAAGACTATATTTGCACGGCTATGATCTACATCATGGGTAGTGAATTAATATTCCGAGTGGCACAGATAGAGGAGATATTATTTAAAATGTGCAATATTTTAGTGCAGATTTTATATAGTAAAGTGTTTACTTAACAATTTAAAAACTTTACTTATTTCACTTAGTGTGCACTGTATTTTGTACTGTGTGAAATACTTCATACAGTTATGCATTTTTAATTTAACCTTTTTTTTTTAATATTATTACTTACAAGAGCCCTTTTGGACCCTTTTTTTTGTTGTTCATTAAATGTGCTCTCCGAGTTGAGTTTTGGCATTCAGTTTTGTCTTTCAGCAATGACACTAAAGTATTACTACTTCAAAGCTCCTGCTGATTCCAACACTGAAACGACAAGTAGCCTTGTTTGCTGACAAAGACAATGATTCAAAAATGCAATACACTAATACTGTCTACAAAGCTTAATAGTATCTACAGTTTTAAAGATGAATCAAAAAAATAAACCACACTTATTATATATATATCATGGGTATTTGCATGGTTAGAACAAGCAGAGTCTCTGATAAGGCCCTTTTCTCTTACTTAGCTTCAAAAAGCTGTGAGTAAGTGTCAGTAGAAAGTGAAATTGCATATGATCAGTCAGAAATGAATATGTGGATTTCTTTGTGGTGATTTGTTTTAATAGAACCTGTTTGGAGCATACACTGTATTGTATATGCTGTGTCTACACAGAGTAAAATTGGCTCTAAAATATCAATAAAAGGGTCACACGAAACAGCAGTAAAGCACACAGCAACTCTGTGTCCTGCTCAGTGTGGCAAGGGTTACATGCATTCATCACTGATTATTTCAAAATTATTCAAATACTATTTGTAGTATACCCACCTCCATGTGGGTCTGTGAATTGCACATGCAATAGCCTTTGTAGAACAAACAAACGTTAAATTTAATTTTTATTCATAATGAGGTTTGAACAAGAACATGAACAATATGTTTTTCAACTTTAGACTCTGAAGTCTGGAGCATCATGGCTCAGCAGGGGATGAATCACTCAATCTTGTATCTTGTTTCTTGTCTAAAACCTTTGCATTCTAGCTAGTTTTTGGTGTGTGTTTTTTTTTTTTTTTTTTTTTTACATACAAAATGCCAAGTAATTGTCAGTTTCTTTTAAATCTTACCCATCTTTTTTGTGAAATCTTCACAGTATACTCTGTGGGAGGTTTTAGTAGCATTGTCCCCTATTGGGAGCTAATATTCAAGTCAGCAGTTCTGGAATTGCAATGATAAAGTGCCCCACAAATGTAATCCCTCCTTGACTGTCTCCCATGGTGAGTCAATGACATAACTGACAAAGCTATTACTTCAGACAAATGTCTCTAGCAAATTCACACCGGGATATCCAAGCAGAAATAATAAAACTGTCTCTCTTTGAACTTCCAACTCTTCCTTCTACTTTCTTCCCCCATTGTTTTAACATTTTGATTTCAATGTTTTGATGTTCAGGTAATGTGAGAATATTCTTGACACTTTATGAAGACGTAGAAAGGTTTGTGTATCAAATTACATTTTACACAGAGACTTAACATAACAGCAGTCTACAAAAGTAAACTGTACATGAGTATCTACAACCAGCTGTGCCTTTTTTTGCTTGAGCAAGGTTTTGTCTTTGTACTTTATAACCTCTATAAATATTGTTTTTTTTTTTTTTTGGTTTGTTTGTTTTCATGAGCCACTGAAACCAGTTGGTATTAGCCTAGTTTTGCCAACTTCAGCAACTCCTAAAATTCATATCAGAATTATTAATTTTTGCACACACCAATTATGCATGCTTTTCTACTACACAGTTCCAGCACAGCTTGGCACGGCACAGTTTGGTTTCCTTTTCCATTACATCCATTTCCATCACATTACATTTCCATCCTTTTCAGTGTACTGAATCATGAAAATCAGTTCATTAAAAAGATTTGTTAAATACTTCCTGCTTGACCAGAGCACAGACTCCATCTGACACAGTCACTGACCTTAAATACAATGGAATGTGATGCGGCTCACGACCGCCGGCTTTTGGCAGTGCTGTCGCTAAATATTGTAATAAATAAATACACTAAAATATAGTGTATTTAGCAAACCATTTGACAAGTTTCCTTGTAGAATGTTGAGATTAATGCATGTTTTCAGGATTTTTATAATGGATTTACAGATCAGCATTGTTTGGTTTGATTCCTGTGTCAGGCGTTACACTCATGACTCTTCCAGTGACAGCAATAACTATCACATATAGTATCGACTAAGCCCGCTTGGAACCTTGCTAGTGGAAAAGCCAAAAAAAAAAAAAAAAAAAAAAAAAAAAAAAAAAAAAAAAAAAAGAACAGTCAAAAAAAAAACAAGACCAGTCGAGCCATGCTGGAACTGTATAGTGGAAAAGTGCCATTAGTGATTGTGAAAATGTCCACCGCATTTAACCTATCCTCACGACACACCAGTAGTGAACACACAACCTACTGAGCAGCAGCCAGGGTTCAGTATCTTGGTCAAGGATACTTTGACACAAACACCGGACCGAAGCAGTGGCCCTTTGGTCACTGGACAGCTGCTCTAACCACTGAGCCCTTCTGTGGGGGTTGAGGCCTGGACAGTAATAGAGGTGGGCTTAATGAGATAATGACAGAGAAGTGACATCATCCACCCTTCACCAATGGCTTGTCCTCTTCAGTCACAGTAAAATTGGCTTGACATGATTAGCAGCTTTACATGGTGGCCACTGAAGAGCAGCTGTCTTATAATACAGCTTTTGCTTCCATTTAAGATTCCATGAAGCTCCCCTGGGCAAAATTTGTCAGACAGATAGCTATCAGTCTTAGAAAACAGACATGGTTTCTTGGCTTGGGGTCCGGTTCTTTCAAAGATTCTGGTCTTTTTGGGCTCCCAGACTGCTCCCAAACAGCTCTTCATTTAGTATCAGTCTGAGCCATTTCAGCCTAATTTTTCACTTATGAATGGTTTGTGTATTTTTTTAGCATTTTTTTCATTCAGTGTCATGAAATATTTATGTATTTTATTTGGTTACAAAAAATATGGTTACTATTGTTTAACATCTTAATTAAAGCCTTAAATGAACAACTGAACACGGAAACACAGCAAATAAATATATTGTGATACCTTAGATAAAAGTCTTTAGTGCAGTTTGGCATTCAGAAATACAGATGACTCAGCTTGATGTGGGCTTATGCGATTTCTCCTCTCTGTGATTATTTGTCCTATTTTTTAGAATACTTTCTCTGAGGGGACCGATGTAGGGTAACATAACACCTAACATAAGCTTAACCTGATGTGGGTAGACTGAAGCCTTGGCATCCCACCAGGTCAGTGGGTCTTCAGCTCTATGGATGATGGGCTCCTCAAAAGAGGACCTCACTTCCAGTACAGCTTCAGTTGTGGGATTTCTCCTTCATTGTCTCTTGTTGCACATTGTGCTTGCTAAAGAGCCCCCACTCAGCAGAAGCTTGTGGTTCCTGTGAACCTTCCCCTGCTCCAACTTCTTCCTCATGGCCTTCTGATGGAGAAGCTGCTGGGGTTCATTTTTGCTGCTGCTACAGTTTTTCTTTGAAGTGCCTCATCCACAGCTCTATTATCATTAAATGCTGACACCAATTTGTCGTCTACTTGCCACTCTTTTACCACTCTTTGCAGCTACTCTGCCAGGTTTTCTGGAGTCTCTTGGCAAAATTAAAACAGTCAAGAAGGCAGGACTTCATCTTAGTTTTGCCACTGTCTTGCCTCAGTGCATGCAGCATATACAGTAGTCGTGGAATATTTGTTTAGAACAAGGTTTTTCTACTGGGGGAGAATGGGGTTTAAGGCCTGGACCAAACTTTTAAATCCTTTGTTCTCCACAATAGAAAATAGAGGAAACCCAGGCAAACACATGGAAAACATGCAAATTCTACACAGAAAGGACACATACAAAATGTACCAACTAGCTGCCTGCTAAATAGTGTCAGTGTCAGTTGTTTTGGTCTGTGACAATCAAGAGAGCTAGAGAGAGAGAGTTGTGGGGCAGGGAGATGAATGAATGCAACAGTATGATATGTCAGTGTTGATTCTGTTGCCACGCATCTGTCAATGTATGGTAGTCTGGAAATGTTAGGTGCACGGTGCACTCTAGAGTTGTGTTGTTTATATTTATTATTTCTCTTTTCTAATTAACCTTGTGCGGTGTGTAGGGGTGACGAGGACATATATTTTCCTAGTTGGTATGTGCAGTCCTCAAAAGTAAAAGTGACTTGATCTTATATTACAGTACATCCTCCAGATAAACAGAAGCACAAAGTTTACGTTCAGACCTCCAATTACATTGTTGAAAACTTATAAAATAAAATAAAATAAAATAAAATAAAATAAAATAAAATAAAATAAAATAATGGATACATATCAGTCTGGTAATCAGAATAAAGAAGCACAATGTCCAACAGGAAAGTCAAATCATCTCTTGGTGCTCTGAGGTACTCTCAACAGTCTTCAGACTACTACTAAACTGCTAAATGACTCAAATGGCAATGATTGAATATATAGTGAAATCAAAATGAAATCAAAACTTCAGTGGGATCAGACTATGAGTTCCTGTCACCCCCACAGTGGATCTCTCTCTCTCTCTCTCTCTCTCTCTCTCTCTCTCTCTCTCACACACACACACACACACACACACACACACACGTGCGCCTCTGCAGGTGTAAGCAATTATCACCCTCCCCACCACTGTGCCACACCCACTCCCACACAATTGTCAGCTGCAATCATCATCTTCTCTGCTGTGCAGTGAAGGAGCAGCATGTTTTTTGGGGGGCTGCTACAATGGCTTTCTTAACAAAAATGACATACAATGCTGTCTATACTCTCTCACTTATCAAGGGCTGCTTTATCCTCCACATTGGAGCCAATCCCTGCTGACATAAAATGAAAGGTGGGCAAGAGGTGGGTTAATTTGTTGTCAAAAAAACTCTGCATGTTTTAGACTGTAGGAGGAAGATGAAGTTCCCAGAGAGAACCCACACATATGGGGAGAACATGCAAACTCCACGCACAAAGGCCCACAGTCAAACTGTGATTTAAACCTTCTTGGTGAGAGGCAACAGTACTAGCTACTGTCACACCATGTGACCGGGAGTCTACATCTCTGTGCCTCAGATGTTGCTAGAGCAAACCCACTGGTCAAAGTCCTGGTGATTACAGTCGTTTACAAATCATCTAATTAATTTCCATTAAATGAAATGTAATAGTCCATTTGCCAAGCAACCGTTTTGACACATTTTAGCAAGAAAAGCACAGGTGATACTTAAAGACCACATTAAAAATGGCTTTGTTTAGGTCATACAGGTCGGGCCGGTTTGGCAGTCAACCACCATGCAACTGAAATGGAACTCAGCCATCATTAATTTGATTATTTATGCCTGTGATTTTCCTACTGTGACATGTAAAAATGGCAGCTCTGTTTAAGTCCCATCGGTGCAAAGTTAATGGGATGACGTCTAGTTTTCCCTCCTCGAAATGTCAAAACAGAGCCCAAAGTGCTGAAGTACTTTCAACTCTCAGATGAGAGGACAAATGCCTTAGGCAAACATAGTGCTTCAACACATCCAGTGCCTTGTATTGTGTGTTTAGAAAATGCTACATAACAACATGACTACTTTTACAATGATTGTTTAACTACAACATGTGTCTTTGAGCATCACGCAGTGGTATAGGGGTATACCACTTCGGGTATACTAGTTTTCACAGTGGTAACTGTGAAAAAAAGTTCAGTGCTACAAAAATAATCCATTTAAGAACTTGTTTCAATTCATTCCCAACTCTTAGCCGTAACCTACAACAAACCAGTGATCATCATATAGGGTGCATTAATCTTTACCTCGCTCTTTTATTTATTTATGAATGGTTAGTTTATTCTATGCTACTGGTTTTTATGATGGTTTGTTTTTCCATTATCCTCTTATTTTGTATTTTGTACGTGTGTGCTTCAAGTGGGGCCCACGGTTGGTGTAGTGGTTCACAACAACACCCCTAGAACAAGGGGCCTTCTGCAAGGAGTTTGCATGTTCTGTTAACTTCAAGTGGTTCCTAAGAATAGAACACTGCTACAAATATAAATCAGTAGAACATTAACCACAGTGAATAGAATCAAGGTTCAGATGCAGTGATGACAGCCATGTCCTGCTCTTTCAACAATAGCTGCAGTTTGATTTGGAAGGAGAACACTTGTCAAAGGAAGATGATGATGCAACAGTCACCGCTGTGGTTGGGAGGACTATAACTTTATAAGTAAAGCTCAGGCTGTCTTCTCAGGTCCCCACTTTATCCATAGAGGACATGATGATAAACCTGAAAGTAAAAGTATTCAAAAGTATATGGTTACTTCCTGACCTTCACAGAGTACAAGAATGGATAGATATAACATTTATGTTTAATATGTAAAGCCCTTGCTACCATATTTTATGCTAGGGTCAAGTGTAATGTCCCTTTGTCCCTGTTATTCTTATCTTATTCATTTATTCATTCATCCCATGTCTTTTTCATTCACCCCCCCCCCCCCCCCCCCCCCCCCCCTCCCCCCCCATTTTTTAGCATATTTATTTTATCCTATTATTATTTATAGGCTTTGTTTTATTTACTTGTTTAGTTATTTAATTACAGGTCCATTTTTCATGTTACTACTAAATTATATTTAGTCAATTAGGTTATGTTCTCATTTTTCCTCCCTCACAGTGGAATGCTATTTTTTGGTTTATTTGATCTATCCTTCTCTGTCTCATGGACATACAGTAGCTGACGTGCTTCCTCTACTGCTTGCTCGCTGCCAAGTCGTACAGAGTTCATGGACATTTAAAGTTGTTTACAGCTGGGAAAGTTTTTGCATCTAATCTGTATGCTTTGTACAAGCATGTGAGTGTTGCAATCTGACCAGAATTAAGAATTTACAAAAGCAAGGTGGACAGAACACTACAATTTCAAAAATCATGTTTGATTCCAACTCAGGCTGTAAAAGTCGCCTGCAATGTTTAACCAAAGATCATGATTTTTGTCCTAGCATTACTACAGATTAATCGCTACAAATTGATGGCTCACACTCTAGGTTTAAAAACACCCCGAGATTTGAGAATGGCTGGGATGATGTCGACAGTATGGCCTGTCCATTTTGCAGAAATAACTGGCTATATGCATGGAGCATCACTTACAACTTCCACTATAATGTAGGTACACTCCTTAGCATATTGACCAAAAACATTTAGATGCTGTTTGTAGTAAGCCCTGAAAGATTCAGCATGGTTTAATAATTTATATCTCAAAATTTCTTATGTTTGCATACACACCAATCTGGTAGTGGATGCTAATTCTGTATTTAACACATCCTTTAAACACACCAGTAGTGGCAATACAAACCAGGAGAAGGAGCAGTTGAGATTTCAAGCAAACCTTATTTTGTTAATTGTAATTAAAGTGAAAAGGTTGCTCGCCAAGTTTGTTTTTTTTTTCTATATTAGCAACAAGATAAGAATTCATTTTTGATAAAAACTTTACTTATTAATTATCATTTATTGCAGTGCAGAATGTCCACTGCTTACAGGTAATGCAAGATGAACCACGGTAATGAGTTCTCCTACAGATTTGAAAAACATTTTCACCTATGTTTCCCATAATAACTAAACTCTGAAAGACAGTTATTTTTTTTCCCACAACTATTTTCATCTGTTTTTATACCAGACAGCTGGAATGACACAAATGAGTGTGCCCTTTTGTGAGTGAGGGAACAACAGTGTTAAGTCCCTTGCCTCAACAGCAATCGCTGACCATCTTGAGCTTCTCTGACAGTGATCAAGTGTGGCTTACCAAGACAGCTTAGGTGATCGAGGTGTCCACTGTGGCAATTCATCATGCTATCAGGGAGCACAAAGATGACAAGTTGTTTTACTGCACAAATCAATTTTCCACAATTCTTTTTTTTTTTTTAAGTCCAACATGTCTCAAGGATAGAATAGTGTGATATTCTCCATGATCTGTTTTTTTTCCTTTCTTTGAAACTTCAGTTCGGTTGAGCAATCTCTAAGAAACCAATTATACTGTAAACAATGTAAACAGGTTTAAACAGAAGAGTGGGTGATGCCTCAGAGTTGTATGTTCAACAGCTGTCAGGTTTCTCCCCAAGATATTTGCCAACCACGCAACTCCACACACACACACAGTTACATGTAACCAAAGTTTTCTATTCAGCAGAATATCATTGACATTTCACCATTAATGCAAAAAACCCAAATAGCCAGCGGAACTAGGCCGATTGCAACCAAGTGCCCGCTCAACCTAAGGCTCTAGTTCAATCATGGTTGTCGGATTTGGGTTCGTTTTTGGTTTGCGCTTGGGATAATTTTCATTGAGTGTTGGCAAATCGCTGCGATGGGCTGTAGCCCAATAATAGCTGCCGGATTTGACTGGGTTATGGTTGTGCAGAAACTCAGCCAATTTTACCAGACAGGCAATGACACAGAGGTTGATTTCACTTCTTTTTAAAAACAGCCCCCACACTGCCATGCACAGGTGTGTCAAAATCCAAATGACCATTGTTTTCCAAGTCAATGGAGAAAGGGTGACTGTTGCAGATTGGTGAACCTCTGCCCATCTCTACATCTGAGAGGCTAATTCTCCGTTTATACTCAGTCATGTTACTGATCTGTTGCCAGTTAACCTAATTAGTTGTCAAATGCTCCTTTGGAATCTGTTATTTATCAGCACAAGCTCTTTAGTTCACTGATTTGAAACTAAAATAAAGGAGCCAAAATAATAACTAGAGCAGTGATTCTTAAAGGTTGGGCCATGACGGTATACTGCAGATGTGCAGTGAAAGTTCATTAAATAAAAAATTACGAAATATGTTTTTAATTTTCAGTTTAGATTAAAAAAATACAAGAAATAAAACAAAGCCATGGCATTTAAATTACCGCTTAGAGCAGGTAATATACAGTATATAGCAATATTTTGACATTTTTAAACAATTTTTTATGTCAGCAAATTTTGCACATTTTGTGTCACCACCAAAATCTAATAAAATAAAATAAAATAAAATCTAATTTATTTTAGGCCATAACCAACATCTGTAAATACATTTCTTCTTACTTTTTGAGTTAAGGTGACAGACAAGACACAACCTCCTTAGAAGAGGTAATAAGCAGAGAGAGAAACAGGCTTTGGAAAGTCTTGAGTAAAAGGATAGACCCAGCGCTGAGGGAAGATAATATAATTGGGAGAGCATGCCGACATGCAGACGAAGTGCCTCTGCATGTCCCGTAGGACTGTTCGTGTGTTCATCTACCCCTGTTAGGCATTTCTGTAAAAGACAACAGAATCATTTATTGAACTGACATTAAAATTTAATGCTAAATGGCACTCTCATGCTGTTTCCTATTGTATTTTTCAAAAGACTTGATAGCTTTTTATCGTTCCCATGTCGCTTTTATTATCTTGGGGTATTGTGTTATCTTTACTTTAATGTGTTGGGTCTTCCTTTTACCTTTTTTATAATTTTTTTTTACATCACATATACTCCCTCACACTGTTTGCTTTTTCTCCCTTCTCCCACCTGCTCCCATGGCCTCCCTCTGTTTCTCTGAGCATTTGACACTCTTGTTTTCCGCTCTTTCTGTCGTTTGACTACAGCTGTATCATCATCCTCAGGAGAATTTGACAAGATATTAAGTTACAGTTACAAGGCAATACTGTGATGTTGTTTCCTCCGGGAAATCTCTCAGATCTGGGTCATACCATTTTTACTAAAAAGAGACAGATGTCTGCCTAGTTCAACCAAACAACAATTTATTTAATTTGGAAAATGGATACACAGAACCACCTCGGAATCGCTAGAGGTTTTTGCAATGTGGGATGAGTGAATCTACCGCCTTTTTTTCTTTCCAGAGGATGTTGATTCATTGACAGAGTGAGGTATGACTCCAGCCGTGACAGGTGTAGGCATAAGCAGGTGCAGCCTCGCGATACTGTCATGAAATTTATGTCTCCCGTTTCACACTGAGGACCCCATCTATACCAGCTGCTGCAACCTTGTGCGGAGAAAGCTAAGAGGTTTTAATTAGGAGTAAGAGTGTCATTAATTACACGTTCATTCATGCTCGCATCGTCATGTCACAGAGAACTCCCCTCCTCCTCCACATCTACCTTCTGACTCCTCCCCATCTCCTTCCTTGCCAGTTACAATGCTGATTTGTGAGAATTTACTCCATTGCCCACCGGGAGAAGGAGAGCAAATTTGTTAATTTGATGAATTGCTCCCTCAACTCCCTTCCTGCCACCCCCTTCTCCTCCACCGCCAGTCTCCTAGTTCATTCAGTGCACTTTCATCTTTGATCTAAGACCCCCATGGGGAGTCGTGTTTGAAAAGGCAGACCCCTGACAGCTCTTTCGCACAGGAAGGATTTAAGTGGGACGACGGTATATACAGCAGATTAGTCTCTTAAACGTCTCAGGGAACAATGAACAGGAATATTTCTTATGAAACGCACCTGAGTTCATTACTCTAGCTAATTTAATTTTTTCCCGTTTTGTGCAAATGAGCTGATGAGGTCATAACTCAGAGCCGGAAATGTGAGACAGAGGCGGTTACTGGCGACGATGTGATAAAGACGTGTTATGTGCTTAAGTTGCCCATGCAGATTTATCCTTTTGAGAGAGAAGACTTTAATCTTCCTAAATACTTGGCTTTATTAATATTCATTCATAGGCAAATTATAGCTTTACGTCAGAGATAATGTTGAGTTTCAGTTTTTGCAAAATTTTTCGGGCTATACAGCAGGAGCAGACAGAAAAGGAACCCTCTCTCACTCACTTATTTTCTACTGCTTTATCCTCCACATTTGGTTTACAGGGGGCTCTGGTGCGTAATTCTAGCTGACATAGGACGAGAGGCAGGGTACACCCTGGACAGGTCGCTAGTCCATCGCAGGGCCACACAACAACCATTCACTCTCACATTCACATCCACGGGCAGTGTGCAATTGTCCTAATCCCCAAATCTGCATGTTTTTGGACTGTGGGAGGAAGCCGGAGAGCCCGTTGAAAACCCATGCACACAGGGAGAACATGCAAACCCCATTCAGAAAGGCCCTCATTCCAACCAGGTCGCAAACCTGGGACTTCTTGCTGCAAAGGCAAGAGTGCTAACCACCACCTGTGTGGCCCAGAAAAGTAACCCAATTCCAAAAAAATTGTAAACAATAATTTTTTGATGATAGTTGATGCTATCAACCAATGAGTGGCTAGTCTTACAGCAAGAAAGTCACCAGTTGGAATCCCGATCAGACCGAGGGCCTTTCCATGTGGAGTTTGCATTATCGCCCCATGTGCACATAGGTTTTCTCTAGGTAGGTAAAAAGCATGCAGATGTAAGGGTAACATAAGAGTTACATTCATGCTGACAATATGGCTCCCATATGGTGTCCCCACCCATGTTCGTCCGCTTCAAGCCCATGCCCACTTATTCCCCTTTCCAGCCTACGTGGTGACCAAGTGGGTATGAGCTTGTACTGGTGAAATTATGCAGGTCCCATATAGTTTCAGTAACATGGGCTTCCCATGTGGACAAACACAGATTAGCCTTCCATGGAATCCATGTTTTACCTCTTGTCTTTTGACCATTCTTTAGAGCATATGTGTCAAACTCAAGGCCCGCGGTAGGTTACCTGGAAACATTCCCGCACAGCTAGCCATCTTCATCCAATTTGAGCGTTACAGAGGAAATATTGGACATTAAATCAATGCATGGGACAACGACAGGAAAAGACATTTTTGAAAACGTATGTCAAAGTGTAACTGACATGAAACTGCCCTGGGGCAAATTTGTTGGACTTACAACAGATGGAGCACTGGCGATGTGTGGTGACAAAAGGGGGCTTGTGGGGAGGATGCGAGTGAAGACTATAAAGTCTGGTTTTTTTTTCTATTCATGTTCAAAAAACATTTACTTTTAGTGTAATCAATAAATGTTTATCCTGTTTGGCTTGTGACCTGAAGTGTGGTTTGAGTTTTGGCCCCCGGTGCAATTGAGTTTGACACCCCTGCTTTAGAGCAACGATCAGTGTTGCCAAAGTCGCAACTTTGTCGCTATATTTAGCAAATTTTCACACCCCCCATTGACATTTTTTGTCAAAAAAGCAACTATTGAAAAATCTAGTGTCTATCTGGCCAAACCTTTTCTATTTCTAAAGAAGAAAGTTGCAATTTCTTCCACACAAGTGAGCTGCATATTTTTTATTTATTTTTTTTTTTTTAGCTGGTCTGGCTGTAGACAGGGAGAGAGAGAGAGGAGCATTGTCACAACACACTCACTGACAACAATGAGATGCCCATATGCCGTGTGGACCAACCACTATTGGTAACTATTGGTCATTCAGGTAAAAAAGTATCTGTGAAGAAAATGTTTTGTTTTGTTATCCCTTCATTTCATAGTTAAATTGCGAAAGAAAAGCATTTGTATCTGGATTAAACTAATTACCCACTAGAGGGCAGACTAGGTTGACCTATTCCTAACTGAAAAGAGACTTTGCTTCCTTTGCTTGTTGTGCCTTCTGTAAGTGCTACTTGTAACTTTTTATCTACTCAATCCGTTTACATGTAAAAGCAGTGATATATTCAAAGTGATGTAAAGGGACCATCTAACACGGGCAATATGCTAAGTATAGTGTGATGAGCATGTGACATATTTTGACGACATCTAGCAACTTTTAACGATGGTTTTACCTTTTTTTCCATTTAAAAGTAGTTGGCAACTCTGACTGGGGTTATACCAGTTCTATATAAGCTCCCCTAGTGCACCCTAGACACCAGTGTCTAAAACATGTGCGAGGAAAAGAAGGATGTAGAAGCACCTGCTCTCTCACAGGTTCAAGAGAAGTCCTCTCTGACCCACTTCACATCGACTGTACTATAATTTATTCGTAGTCATGGCCACAATGTTAGACTAAACCTTCCCATGTCTGTGAATTTAAAGTTTAAGTGCCAATTTCAGTGCTACTTTGCTGCATGATGTGGCTGTGGCTGGAAACAGTTAATAAATTATCTAAAGCTGAATAAATCTGCCTCCTGTGAAATGTCTGTAGCTGAATATGGTGTGGTCTATTTACACGACTGTATTTTTATTTTGTCATACTTCAAGTGTTCAAATTTTTTTTTCTAAGTTGGTGCTCAGTAAACACATTTTTAGAATTAAGCGAACAGACAGTTCACAGTTTCTCATGTGTTAGCATGGTGGATTTGTGGTAGGGCTTAGCACTGTTGCCTCACAGCTGTAAGGTGCTGGGTTTGATTCCTGGTGTAGGACCTTTCTCTATGGAGTTTGCGTGTTCTCCCCATGTCTGTGTGGGTTTCCTCCAGGCTCTCCAGTTTCCTCCCACCATCAAAAAATATACATTCAGGCAGCATGCACTCAGTTGCACTGGCTCTGATCAACCCTTCATCTTATCTTGTAATTTGATTGTACAATCTCAATAAAGACACTTTCCTAAGACTGATAGAACCTTAGGTACAGATTTTGGGGAAAAAAAAAACATTATGTGCTTTAGTCTCATTCACCTTGCAATTTAGAGACATTTTTATGAAGAGTGAATGCAATATTGTGAAACATATTCATGCAATCTACTATGGTTTTTGTTGGCTCTTAGAGATATTAAATGATCCTTTCTGCAAAGGTTAAACATAAACTAGAGAGTGGTCTGACTGGATTAAAGGTCGCAAATCAATTGGACTAAATGGGCAACATTTAAGCTGCCACTGCCACTTTTTGTTTGTTTGTTTTTTTTGCCAGAATTTGGTTGGATAGTTTTATTTTAAAAATGATAAATTTATATTTATAGCTAAAGAGACTTAAGGTTATCAAATATTAAAGCAAATGGGCTGAAAGTGAAACCATGAGGATTTTGTTTTTTAACATGTTTCTCATTTTTTAGATCAGAGTTCAACCAAACCACACTGAAACAAAGACCAATTGTTTCAAAGACATACTGTCGGGATGCGGGTTCATGCTTCTTCCTGTCCCTTATTTTGTGTATGTGTTTGTTTCCTGCGCGACCTGTTTTCTGTTTTCCTCGTTTCAGGTGGCTTGACTAGGCTGCAGGGTGGAGTCTCCTTTGCCGCACCTGCTGCTCATTTCAGTGACCCCTTATATGCCTCTAAGGTTCCTGCAGCAGGTGTCAGCGCGTAACCCAGTCAGAGCGGTACCTAGCCAGAACACTCTCGCGAATCATCGTCTTCTGTGAACATGTCTGTTTTTGCTCTTGCTTCCCTAATCGTCGTTTTTCCCCTTTTTCCCTAGTTAACTCGGGAGACCGACACCCTGCAGCCAGCCAAGTCACCTCGCCTTTAGTTCCTCGTTTTTTTCCAGTTTGGCATTTTTTCCTTTTGTAAATAATAAACCTGTTTCATATTTTTACCTGATTTGCTCCCGCCTATCCTTGGGGTCCAACGTAGTCCGTCGCTAATCATAACACATGCTGACATTTGACAAAATCCTGAATGAGGATCCCAATCAGGATTTACCAACTAAATGTAATATTTTTTTTCTGAATCTTTCAACATCACATCCTTTTTGACTTACTGACAGAAAGACAGGGACAGACAGACAAATGCAGCCAAAAATAAACCTTTTTGGTAGTGATGCTGATAACAATTATGATAATGATTAATAAATATTGAAAGTAGTACATAACAAGAATATGTACTGTTTTTTTTCTGAGCATGATGAATCTGAATCCTTTTTTTTTTAACTATAAAAGTCCTGCTTACGATTCTGAAATCAACCGAGGTTCCCCTGGAAGACCCTCAGGAATACTAAGGGGAAAAGGGGAAATCATTACTTAAGCTTGAAACAGAGATAAAGACTGTGAGGGATTGGAGGTGAGGTACATGATGAGACTGGGACGGCTAAGAAAAGGATGAAACAGGTTGGACAAGGATGAAGGTGAAGTGTTTATTTCATCCCTCTCAACTGACTGACTGCTGTATGCCATTAATACTCTAAAAACCGTGACCTTATTGAAGAGCAGTGACAGTGGTGGGGGGTGGCAGGATGCACTTGCAGGGGTGGTGGGGATTTTGACTTAATTTGAGCAAATTAAGGGTCACTATAAATTTGTTAGAATATTTTTTTTTTTGGAACAACTGAGCTGTAGTAGTTTTGTGTTGCAGCAACAGCACGTACCAGGAAAAAAGCTGCTACACATGAATTGATTTGTAATGTTTTAAAGGTGTAATAGCTGGATATCTGTCTTCTAATTTTGTTAAAAAAAATAAAGACAGATTTTGTCTTAGTTATTGTTTCATTCAGTTATTTTAGTCTTGTCTTTTTGTCATCAACAACAACATATGTTATAGTCTTACTCATTGTTTTAGGACACTGGTGCAGTCTAGTCATCATCTTGTCTTAGACATAAAAAAAAAAAAAAAAAAACGTTTCTTGATGAAATGAACACTATTTCTATCTAGTAATGTCTTTCATTAGCTTGAGCCTGACTCTCAAGGGGTCTATGTGCAATGGGTAACAATTGTCCCCTGTTGAGAAAGACATGAAGAATAGAAGGTGTTGCATCTAATATGTTTTCGGCGCACTTCACATCAACCTACCGAGAGCAGTAAACAAAGAAGCGCTGGTGAGATGAATAATTTCTCATCTATTCACACTCAGACATCTGTGTATCCTTGAACAATCAGCTTAATCTCTCCAAGGCTTCATAGACTCTCATGAATGTTTTATTGACTTCTTTGTCTCAGTGACTCCTCTCTACCCTTTGACACTTCCCAAGAGTCCCATAGAGCTCTAGTTGCTGACATCACACAGCTAAGGTAATGGCAGGAAACAATGCTGTTCACCTGTAGACATATGGTGTACTAGACAGCATATACTGCAGCTCTAAAATAATGTCCAACTGTTTCCGAACTGGCAAAAGGCGTGCTGGGGCATTGTAAGGATCAGATCAGTTGAATTCAGCACCGGTCACATACATTTTTGTCACATCTTCGGCTGCAAATATGGAATTTCTTAGAAACATCACGTGTCATGTGATTTCTAGAGCTCTTTAGTACGCATCTATACACAGTAGTGTTGTTACGAATGATTCAGCTTAGCTGACTGCTGAGCTCTGTTGTGACTCGAGTGAGTAATGAGACAGCGGGCGGGAAAAAAAGTTTCCAATTCGTTCACTGCAGGCACATACTATTGAACTTGTAGTCAGTCAGTCACTCAGTCAGCGAGTGAACCCCCATGTGTCCCCAGGACAGTGTAACAAATACGTAAAGGCAAACATTTCCCAACTGAATTATTTTTAAAAGTGCTGCACTCTGATCTTAGCAACTTTCAAAGTTTACCTACAATATGAAAAAACAGTGGGCTGAGACCTCCCATGTCCTCTCACTGCAAGGAAACATTACTTGTACTGGGACATCAGGTGATTCGTATATTGCGAGGAAACAGTGTCTGCACTGGTACATCAAGTGATTTGTTCATTGAATGTACTGAACGAATCACTGAACGAAAGAACAATGCTGAATTGTAGATCAGTTAAAAAGACTTAAAACTCCTGAAAACGTGTTAATCTCCAACATTTATCAAGAAAATTTCTAAAATCTTATTTTAATTGAGGAGTCGGGAGTATTTAGCGACAGCGTGCATGAAAGCCAATGAAAGTGAAATGGGTTGTGAATCACAACCCATTCAGCTGTGGTTCAGTTCAGTGAGTGAGTCCAAGTCTGTGCTCTGGTCATGCAGGAAGAAGTGAACGATTTGGTGATTGAATCTTTTGAACAATCTTATTAATGAACTGATTCTAATGATTCAGTACACTGAAAAGAACTAGGCCCCCCTTCACTAACACGCAGTACTTACTTACATGCAGGATCCATATATACAGGAAATGTGACTGAACATTTTCATGGGCACTTCTTGTTTTGTCGTACTCAAATCTGTTTGTAGTCATTTTGTTTTGCTACCACAATGTCACGGTATCTGCCATCTGTCTTAGCAAATCACTTCATGTGCACAGTGCAAGTATGTTGCTCATCACTCACGATCTAAGCACTGCTATATTGAGAAACACAGAGAGAGTCGTGTAGAGCTAATAGACGTTTTCAGCATTATGTGAACTTATTTGAAACTTATTTAAAAAAAAGTTATGCACTATAGTTTGACGGTTTGACATGTATGTTGAGATGTGGTCTTCTGCATACCTTTCTATTACATCAAACCTTATCCGGTCCTTCTCTTCGGGCAACAGCAAAAGATTTTCTCCCAGAGAACTGCTGCTGGTGGATATTTCTCGTTCTTGGTCTCCATTCTCTGTAAACACAATGGCTCTGCATGGAAATCCCAGTAGATCAACATTTGCTGAAATACTCAGACCAGCCCATGTGGCACTAAAAACCAAGCCAAGTTCAATGTCACATAAATCGCCTTTCTTCCTAGTTCTGAGTTAGGGTTAGATTTAAAAAAAAACAAAAAAAAAAACACACATTTTAACACTAAACAGGACCTTTTAGTGCCCAAAATTAAAACAGCAAACAACCCCCCCCCCCCACAAAAAAACAGACTAACCTACCATGATAAAAATGTATTTACCTTTAATGAAGGATTAAGACAAAGTTACAAGTAAAAGTGCTTTCTATACATTTTAATCTGGTCCATAAAACTGTGGAGGGCAGCATTTTGCTTCTCAGGGTACAAACTTCTGGAATTTAATATGAGAAGAAGAAGGAGAACCTGTGAGTTGTGTGGGCGATATATATATTTGCATATATATATTTCATTTTGCACAGCGCATGACCTGCTGCGCACTTGAGACTCACCCATTCCCCTACCTCTGAGCAGTGACGACTTCATGAATTTCTTTGTGAATAAAATAACATCGCCTCTCACTCTATGTCAGCTGGAGTTAGGCACCAGCGCCCCCTCCACCCTCAGTGGAGGATAAAGCGGTAGAAAATGAGTGAGCGAGAGTAAAATAACACCAATCAATAAGAGAATAAACTGATCACTTCCTCTCTCCTAACGGTAATGAGCCACTTTTAGCTCAAGAACCTTAGAGGCACCAGACCAACCGGTCGAGGCAGATGACTGCATGTCTTTGAGTCTGGTTCTGTCAGAAATTTCTTCCTGTTAAAAGGGACTTTTTCCACCACTGCTGCCTAGTGCTTGCTCATTATGTGAACTGTTGGGTTTCTCTTCTCTCTGTAATATTGTCAAGGTTTTGGCCTTAATATGTAAAGTGCCTTGAGATAATGTATGCTATGATTTGGCACTATACAAATATAATTGAATTGAATTAAACTGAACTGAATGCCAAGTTGCTCCGGATGGCTGTGCCAGTAGCATGTGAATGTGAATGACAGTTGTGTAATAGAAAAGGTACTTCACATAGATGTGTATTATGAATATGTGAATGGCAAAAACTGTAGACTGAGCTTTGAAATATTTCGTAGTTCTATTTGATAAAGGCACATAACAATCTGTCAGGGTCCGGCTCCGCGCCACTTCCTGCCTTTTATTTCGGCTAGTCTTTTATTTCCTGTGGAGGCATGTTCTGTTTTTCCTTCATTTCAGGAGACTTGACTGTCCAGCTGAGCTGAGTCCCCTCCTCCCCGCACCTGCAGCTTGTTTCCTGATTGGACCCTTGCCTTTTTAAACCCTGGTTTTTCCCGCTGCAGGTGTCAGCGCGTCTCACAATTTATGTGGTTTGTACCCGACATCTAGCTCGCGTTCGCTTTCTGCACCACATGCTGTGCTTGTACTTTCTGTTCTTGCGTTACGTTTTTTCCCTCCCTGCAGTTTCCCTCTGGGATCTCCGCTCAGCCCTCCAGTCATTCTCCTGACTTTTGTTCCTGCGTCCCTGGGCTGAGTATTTTGAGTTCATTGCCTTTTTGTACCCTGTAATAAAAGACTCTTTTTGTTCCGTACTGACCTGGCTTCCGCCCCTCTTTGGATCCGTACTCATCCAAGTACACGATCATCACACAATCAGGATGGTTCATTAGCAGAAACTGAATGTACTACGCATAACTATTGGTATAACTGCTTTAAAATAAAAATTATTTGGTTTTCATTGCCTTAGAATACACTATTACTGTAAACCAGTTCTGTCTGTGAATTGTGACTATTTCCTGTTTTATGACATGTATTAGGACAGTCGTGAAATGACTACTGAAACAAAAGATAACATAGAAACATTCTTTCATAGTGTTAACAAATGGAATGAAATATGAAATAAAATACATTTTTGATATAAGAATAACAACTGTAATGTACTTGTAATTTCAAAAATGTATACAGGAAGTTGTAAAAAGGTAGAAGTAGGTGGTTATTTTGAAGGCCAGGTAGTTTGGTTACATTGCTAAAACCAAATACAACATAAATCTGCATCTTATAACTGCTTAAAGTAAATGGGTAATAAAAACCTGCTATAATTGTTTTGAGGGGAATTAGTAATACTTTGAACATTGAACATGCACAGAACAAATCGAGTTTCTGGTGCAAATCGGATGGTGACAACTTCTTATATGTTCTTTAGGAAAGGCCCCTGCTTTTTACAGAGGCTGCCATCTTGTGCCACCATGTTTCTACAGCAGCCTGAATGGACAACCAGCCAGAGCATGTTTCCAAGTGGAAGCTTACAGTGCAAACGAAGAAGCAAGGCTACATATATGTAACGCATAAACCAATGACAAAAGAGAAATTGGAGAGAGTTGTTTACAACCTTTTATATACGTGAATGCCACCATAGTTCCCTAATATGCTTGTGTAGGACAGTTGTTCTCTGGAGTATCACCATTAGGTAACTCAACTGAATACAGTTCATTGGCACATGCCAAATAACTTTTTGGGGATTTGGGGAGATTTTAAACAACATAATGGAATATATAGTTTTGCAAGTGACTGGCTGATCTTTGCAATTAAACCAGGACACAAGAACTAACAGCTACAGAAAGAAGAAATCTGCATATGCTGGCTTCTGTTTTGACAACACTCATTCTTGATCTTCTGCTCCTCATCATTGTCATGCTCCATCTCTTTCATTTTCCTTGTTTCCACTCTATCCCTTTAAGTTCCTTGACATCTCTGTATCTGTTGCTGCTCCCGTGCTGTTAGCAGACATGTTGCTGCACCCCCACTTACCCATTACTGACTCTCAGCAGGACACAAGCATTACATTGATCAGAAGTATCCCATGAATAGCTTTGTAATTCCTCCTTTTGGTTCCATTTTCTTTCTTTCCTTTCTTTCTTCTTCTTTTTTCTCCCCAGGGTACAGAAATGACTCTACAATCTTGCCTATGAATGAAAACCAGTTAATAAAAGCTCCTGGTATCTCTGAGGATGTGCAGAAAACTATGGTATGCAGTTGTGTGCAAACTCACATTCGTTTGACTGTGTGAAATCAATAGTTTTAACAATCACAAGCATCTTAATCTTAAGGATTTGTGACATCTAATACTGAGACTGCAGATTAAGGAATCCAACACTCACTCTTCCTCTTCCTCCCTTTTCAGACACGTCAGTGGAACTACAGTGGCCCTCACATACCACAGAGTATGTTATTTACTTTTGTTTTCATACTGACCTTCTGCTTAAAAAGTACCTTTTTTGTCAGTTTCAGCTGCTATAGAAACATAACGCTGCAAGACAGCAGCTATTGTAAAGCAAGGCTTATTCTGAAGCTGCAGAAACCAAATAATTTGATTTTTTAAGTTATTTAAAATCCCCTTTATTCAGCAAACTTTAAAATGTCACTTAATCAGTCACTAAATATTTTACACAATTGAATGACTTTTACTTTAAAATGCACAAACATAAAGAGTAATGTCACATAGCAGAAAGAAGAGCTAAAGCAACACAAGACAAATAAAATGGAACAAAAACAGACCAAAAGAGCAAAGTCATTGAACTTATGAAAAAAAGATTGAAATAAATTTAAAAATTATTTAACTTTATTTGTCAGTTGGGGGGCAAGTCTATGCAGAGCAGTCATTAAAATAAAACATATAAATACGGTTGTGCATGCAAAAGGTCTGTGCCACAGTTAAGCATAATTAAAGCTAGAGTATCAAATTCCTTCCAACAAACCATATGAAATATTATGCACTTGACTGTTAGATGTGTAATTAAATGTACACACATACTGATTTAAGAAGTTGGATAAACAATGAAGACAGGAGTCATTTCAGAAGCAGCAACAACTCCGATGGCCCTTAAATTCATCGGCTAACGTTTTTACACACGTCTCTACACGTCAACATAGCTTTCTTCGATCCCTTTTATTCTGTAGCGTCATGCTCACAGCACCAATGGCTCTGCTGTGGTTCCACTGTAATGGAAGTCAATTTGTTTGAAAGATATGAGGCCGTGACTCACAGAAAGCTGCAGCAATTGTCAGGGTGCATTTTTTTTTTTGTTCCATTTGTACACATACAGGCAGAAAGGATTTGTTATTTATTTATTGACTGAGTGACTCCATTATTGTGCTGATTGAAATTTCTGTCATAGCTCACCACTGTGGGGAAAGAATCTAAATATGAGTACATTTAAAGGGGGCAGATGTCTCGAAGGCCAGGAAAAGTATCTATACGTGTCTTTAATTAAAAGTATTTCACAATTATTTTGATTTTGCTGCAAAGAGCTTTTGAACTGTGGTTTGCAGTATTTTCCCTGAGGTCAACACCAGGTGTTCACCAGAGCCTGGGCTTATAGTGGCTGAGGAGCACAGTATGCAATGGCAAAGTCAACAAAAGAACTTGATGTGTAGTATCAATATACATAAGTGCAAGTACCATGAGAACATGTTCTCTCCACACAGTGCAATGGTGGCTAGCTTTGTTACCTCACAGAGGATCACCAGTCTGGGTACTCTGGTTTCCTCCCACAGTCCAAAAACTTAAGCAAGTTTTTATCAATCATCTATAGAGAGCCTTTTAAAGTTTTCCTTTATTCGTCTTATTATTTATTGTCTATTTATTGTCTGTAAAGATAAAGAACAGCCTGAAGAATATCGTGCAGGTGTGCTCCAAGATTACTGGAGTTCAGCAGAGGGATTTGGAATCCCTTTGTGAGGAATGGGTGGCTGAAAAACCAAATTATCGCGATAGACGGAATTCTCCCAGATGCCTTCGGTCCGTTGTTACAGTGCAGCCATGACGAAAACAAATCGCTATTCTAAGTAATTTGTTCCTTCTGTAGTCAGGCTGCTGTAGACACACTAGTTGTTTGTTTTCCTTTCGGCTTCTCCCTCTCTTGGGGTGGCATATTTGATTTGGCAGACGCCCTTTCTGATACAGCCCACTTGGGACTGGCACTAAGAGTAAACTGATGTGACCCCCCCCCCCCGGCTGCAGTCGTTTTAGCATATCCATTGAGCAATGGGGATTGGGTCCCTTGCTCAAGGGTACCCCAGCTCTTGATCTGGTGGGGATTTGAATCAGCAAACCTCCAGTTAGAAGCCCATTTCCCCTCTGCTCGGCCATGGGCTGCCCCCACTGCTAAACACGTATAGTACTTATTTTAATTGAAGGTCAGTTTGAATATTTTAACATTTGGATTTGTTCATGTAATATTATTTGTAAAGGCCGGATGTGTGTATGGACTCAGTGGCTGTAAATGATTTGCCCATTTGGTATCAATTAAGCTGTCTGAATCTGAAAAACATGCAGAGGTTAAGTAAACACTCTAGACTGACAAGTAAGTGTGAGTGTGTGAGTGACTGTTTGTTTGCTAGTGGACTGGCAACCTGTCCAGGCTGCACCCCACCTTTCGCCACAGTGAAGCAGTAGAAAATGAGTGAGTGAGAAATGTTTGGCTGTAAACTAATTATGTTGTAAATTACATTGTTGTTATCTGAATGTAGATTTATTCTTCACTTGGCTCAACAGGTTATTAATTATATTGTGACAACTTGGATGCAAGCAACTTAAACACAATCAAAAATCAGATTCCACATAAAATAACATGATATGAAGACATTTATGCATTGTAGGATGCACATTTTTCCTCTCTTTCAAAGCTCTATTATTTACATTTAATTAGTCAAAACATCATACTGCAAGTGAGGATCGGACCATTTTAGGTCACATGTACTGTTGTGTAATAATACCCTCCCTTCCAAATGCCTCACTGGAAATATATACATCACAGAAACAAGCCCTGATTATTACAAGCATTGTTTGTCACACTTCCAGGATACTACCAATCAGAGAATACTGTGACATTTACTAATCTGAGAATATCACACAAGGAGTCAGATGGGAACTCATTCATTAAGGTATGTAGATCATTGTCCATGTGAGCATAAGGGGTTCGGGGCTTGTGCAACTGTGTGAAACTGTCTGATTGGGAGACAATAACTGTTGCTTCCTCTTCTTCCATTGAGTTCCAGCAAGCTGTACACTAAGAGGTGCAATGAAGACCTCCACAGGTCAAAGTTCCCAATCACATTTTGAAGTCCATGATCACAGTTTGACAAGTTCTCTAACAATGAACGCACTTGTCTTTCAATCTCTTCCATCTCTTTCCTTCAAGACTTCAAAGTTCCTTTGATGCAATTCAAAGTTCTTTAATACAGTTCAGCAAAGTTTTAAGTGTATCATCGCAATTCAAATTTCCTTCAACATAGCTCCTAAGTTCAGAAACACATTTTCAAAGTTCCTTCAATGTAGTTGTTTCCTCAATGAAATTTAAAGTTCCTTCAATTCAGTCCAGAGTTCATTAACTCATTTCAAATGGGGCTTTTCCTCTATACAGCTCTAGTATGGCACTGTATATTATCTTGTGATAACGTGATAAATTACTGCATTATCACAGGTATCAAGGACTGTTTTCTTGTGATAACGAGATAAACTATTGCTTTATTATTAATGTTATTCATGCAAATTAATGCCAAAAAAAATATAGTGGCAACTACAGCCACCATAGATAAGTGTTACAGGTCATAGTTCATTATTTCTGAATGTGATTGTTTAATATGTACTAAGAAATAAAATATTCATAGGAGTGGTCAAATATTGGTCTGTCATGCAACAGAACTTGGTGAATAATAATTTTCTATGGTTTAGAATCCATACTGATCCTCTTTTATATCCTGTAGGGCCAGGTCATACTTATTACACCTGTGGAGAGCTGCTTTACATTTCTATGCGTGCATATTAGCCAGCAGTTCCTCTCATACTCAGAGTTCCATGTCATTGCGTCAGTTCATTCTTGTGGCAGTGATTTCTCTTCATATAATGTGGCTAACATTGCTGCTGTTGTTGATATGGCAGTGCACAGGATGTGACGCTGCTGTTGCTGCTGGAAATCTTTACAGAAGAGGAAGATACTGCTCAGGCAAAAAACAAGAATATTGCAAAAATACAGACATAAGTGGGAAAATGAATATCCATGGGTGGAATGCATGTGTTCTGAAATTATTCCTGTTTTGCACAGTTTGCAAAGAGATTATTTGTATTAAAAAAAATGTGTGCACTATTGAAATTTTTTTCTTGAAATGTAGTTAAAGTTACAGTAGCCCATAACTTAAATGTAATGCCAACCCGAATACCAAATTGATACCAGGTATAAAATGCATTTGGTGAAACGCTATCCGATCACAGAAAACACATTCTAATGCCAGGTGTAGAGAGGGCCTATGTGTTGACCTTGCGACTGGTGTCCTGTCCAGGATGCACCCCGATTTTTGGCCTATGTCAGCTGGGTTTGGCACCAGCAGCCCTGTGACCGTCATGTGGAGGGCAAAGATGATGGATAGATGGATGGATCCATATTTTTCAAATAGTGAGAATGGCCATTATATGTAAAATTTCAGTTTATACAATAGACATTTCTTGATGTTTGCACATTTCTGCATCGTTTGCCTCAGGTGCTGCTTCACACACTCATTGATAGATGTGTTCTGGACAAGGATTCTGCTTTCTGCACTAACACATGGACAGAGCCTCAGGACATGTTTCTCTACCACACTGATTTGATGATGCTGGGCAGACAGTTTTCAAAAACTGTCTGCTAATAACCGTCTGTGATTCCAGGAAATGGTGAGTACTGATTAAACACTTTTCATGACTATTTAAATGAGCTCCAATGTGTGTTAGCAACATTTACTCTCAGCAGGGGAACTTTAAAGGTTTTCAAAATAAGTTTCTTCTTCTGTGATTACTGTAGACAAGTAATTATTTTCTTGTAGTAATGAACACACACTGTAGAGTAGTTGCCAGTAAATGGATTTTTCAACAGTGTACGACAACCAGCTTTTATCTGTTGTTAGCCATAGTCGGGTATAGCACAGTAGTAGGAGGCTTTATGTAGCACATATTACAGACACAAAAGGATCAAGTCCTTTATGTTAAAATGAAGTACACGAAATAAAATCTTTACATACAAGTCAATAGAAAGTGTGAGAGCAAGTGTCAATAAAAGAAATAAAAACAATTGATACAGAGTAGAGTAATAAAATAGTAAGAACAAAACGCAGATTAGCCAAATGCCTCTTAGAATAAAGATATTTTTAGTTTCTTAAACTGGGGGTAACAGCCTGAAACTACCAGTTTTGGAATGGCTTGTAAGTAATTACCAGATGACCTAGGGCAGATCTAGCATGTAGGGGACGAGGAGGTCAGCAATACATGACTCTGTAATGCCCTAAAAGTTAAAAACCAAGATTTTTAAATGTTCAACAGTGGTTTAGGTAAACCTCATTCTGGTAAAACTGGGGTACTGGCAACAAGAACACACCAACACACAATGCTGAGAGAATACAGAGCTGCTAAGAACCAGAATCAGATAGTGAGAGTTCTTTCTCCATTACCAGCTACAGAGGACAGCAGTAAAGCATTCCACACTTTAAATAGCTATCATTCATATGTGATATGACAGTTAAATTGGGCTACTGCTGGTACAATGGATATTATGATGGCAATTTGCACAGATAAAACTGGAAGCGATTTCATCCAACAGTGGTCCTGCAAAAGGTCTGTATCTTCATATGCTGTAAGAAAAAAAATGATGTAATTGTCTGTGCTGTATTCATATAATCTCCACACAGGTCTGAAGGGCCAGGGCTGGTTGGGAGGCATGGGTACTCATGGGGACACGTAGAACCCACAGTCAGAAACAATCATTCAAACTCACATTCACGTTCCCTGGGGTCATTGGGTGTTTTAGGTAATGGAACACTGGACACCTCACCCGCATAATCCAGTTGGGGCTGATAAAACCACAAAATGAAGAAGAATGAAAACATGAGAATAACTATGACCAAACAAAAACATACAATAAAACTAGTTCAGTTTTGTAAAATGCAGAAATGCTTTTGATAGTGTAAGCTTTATATGTTCATCTAAATACCCATTATGCAAATTCTGCCACTCTCTATCTCTCACATTCACGACAATTATAAAAGAACTAATTTATTGATGTTGGGGAGCAAAGTGGGGTCACAAGCTTTGGCTAACTTCCTGATAGGTTTGCAAAATTCCATTAATTTCCAAAATCGAAAACTGACAATTAATGGGAATTAACAGGAATTACCAGAAATATTTCAAAATTGAAGGTTGGGAATTTAAATAGATTCATACTGAAGCCAAATCTTGGTTAAAATAATCCGATTTGAACAGATTTGATACAGTTGAATGTCAATGCTATTCCTCAATTTCTGAACCTATTTGACTGGAATATTGTACTCAACACTCATGCTTTTGACTGAATCATTTTGCATGCATATCTACTTATAAACAAGTAAAATGTTTAAACTTGTATATGATACAGTGTCTTTAAGTTATCCAAAAGTTTAAACTTTGAATATTTATTTTCCCAAACCAAAGATCCCATGGAAAGTTTCTGGAAATTTACTAGAAATATCTCAGTTATTTCCCAACCCTTTGCAACCCTACTTCCTGATCAAGTGACTGATCCTCTCTTTTGCCCTCCAAGTCACTTTGTATTCAGTTTTGATTTGACATTGCGACGATCAGCTGTTTTTGAAAAATGTGACAATGCCCATCCCAATTTCCCTCGACCTCACTTGGCCAGTGCTGCAGCCGACTCTCAGCTTCACTGAACAGCTTGTTGTTGCCTTTATTTGTCACTTGTGTCAAAAACACAACACACCCTTTAACCATTTTAAAGTAAAACCACTCTTTAGGGCTCAGCCCCTAAGCAACCCTCATGGAGAGGATAGACTACAAGAAAATGAATGAGGTTTAACATGAGTGGACATGTCTCCAATAGATGGCATTATTATAAGTAAAACGTGGCCTGTTTACCCTCACTCTGTTCAGAGTCTGATCCAATCTACAGAACATCTTATGTTTACTGTTATCAATCTTAGCACTTCCTGCATCAGTGGACTCACTGTACATTCACACAGGTAATTTGCGCTCCACGTTATTTATGATTTGTCGTACAAATTTAATTGACTTTTCTTCTAAAAGGTAACAGTATTTGCTCAGCTGTGTTTTGGAATTAACATCCAGGCTCATCCACCAGATTGTGTGCCCAGGCCCCTCAAACAGGCCATTCCTGCAGTATTGGATTTGAAAGCAGGAGGCAAGGGGCAGCATTGTCTGCTGGGAAAAGCCAGATCAAATAACAGATTCAGATTTGCCAAAGTCATTAATTTTGCATGCTGGCAGTGGACGTCCTTGTGGCAACTGAATAAGAAATGTTTTCAATCAAAGATTTAAATTCTTATTTAATCATCACAACTGTCATTTGGGAGCCAGACTCCAATAATCAAAAACCAGAACAGTGTGTCATGGTTTGTTAAAGAGAAGGAAAAGAACAGAGTAGAGAAGAAATATCCCTTGCAAATACAATATTTGACATGCTCGGGCATTTTCCTACAAATTAAAAAACTAAACCCTAGCAAGTTATATATTATCCAGCAGTATTTGTTATAAAAGATGTGAATATGTATTGCTGACAAGCAAAAAAGTAGTAGAACTTTCTATAAAAAAATATATCATTATAGCAAGCTTGAAATCTCTACGGAATGGAGTTTGTGTTGCTACATACTGTACATCGATATTACAAACATATAGTGATGCACTGCCATGTATAAATGGTACATTTCCACATTTTACTATCCATAATTTAAGATGTAGCCGAGCCATGCTGGAACTGTGCTAAAGGTGCTAAAAGACAAACACTGTTCACAGTGTTTATGTGTGGATAAGGAAAACTTAGAATACAAAAATCTTCACCCTTTTTAGAAAATTCAGAGACCTTACACATATGGACCAAAATGCATTGAAAAAACAATGTTTTCAGCTTGTGGAATGGGCCCATTTCCTACTTCCTGGTGTGAGTCTCTGTCATCTACATCCACCTGTTTGTCATTATTCCCACAGCCACATGTGCTTCACTCACCTGACCTCACCTCACTAGTCACATGTCGTTTCCTCCACCTTCTCTTGTGTTCCAGTTCATTTTAGCCTGTTTTAAGTGTTTTCACTTTGCCTTTCAGTGTTTTGTGTGCTTTTGCCTTATGTGACTGCCTTTTGTTTTCCAAACCCTAAGTGCTGACCTGCACTTTAGTCCCAAATCAGGGATTGGCCTCCAACTGACAATATGGACAGAAACTTCCAGGTTTTCAATAAGCCGACCCAACTATTTCTGATTCTCTGTCATGCACAGATGTTCTACAGTTGGTTATCAAAAGTATTAAGTGATGAATTGTAGAATTTATAGGAAGCTGTGCACAGAAGGATGCAACACAGCTCTGCTTTTGTCCCCTCACACTGCTGAAATTTAACACCTTTTTCATTTAAGGCCATGTTGAATTCTTACTACAATGACTTAAAAACAACTTAAGCAGGAAGGGTGACTATGAAAAATAAAGGGTTGTTCACATGCAGCAGCCACTTGTTTTACACAGTCTACATAGTTGTGATATACATTTATTGCAACATGTTTGTTTTTGGGGGATGGATAGTTTTTTCTTGGTCTATAAAACCACTGTCTTTTTTGGGCCTGAACCTCTGTGTTTCCTGAGCACCTCTTTAAGCAAAACACCTTTTAAATTATCTCCAGTGCTGCGAGCCAAACTCAAATAAAAAGTCCCACATTTTCGCAGCCTTATTATCGACTATGTAATGTTACACAGACATAAGCGGTACTTTAAAACAGATATAAATCCCCTTGCAATATGTATTAAAAATTGACCTTTCCAGAAAAAAAAAACAAAACCAAAACAAATCATAAAAATAGCAGTAGATTTGCTTCCTCCAGACTTTCCTGCCTGGTTTGCCCCAGCCCAAGGCATGATATTTGTATTTCTGGTCCATGTCTATAGGACTCATGAGGCACATATTTCTGTATGTATGAATTTATATACATATGAACACATACATTCATTTTTCTTGATGAGTGATGCAAGATTTACAAGAACAAGCCAGACAGTGTCAAGAGTGCAATCTGAAGGTGGTGTTTCAGCTCATGTCAGTAGCGTGAAAATTTGGCCAGCAAGTTATCAGCCATAGTTTTGATTGCTTGAGAGGGTTTCACTAATTTCCACTCCAGGCGTCTGCTGATAAGTCACTGGTTAGTTGTACATGAGGCCTAAAATGACATGCAGGTTGAAGTTTCTGTATTTAATTGCCTTTAAAATTGCTATTTTAATGAGAGAGGATTGGATTTGACATATTAAATATCCAAGCACAAAGCACACATGCAGTTTAACCAACAGCTTTATGCAACTCTTCTCTCATCTCCTTCTAGGCAGATTTGTGTGGTTTGCTATTCCATTCATGGAATCGAAGGATTAATTAGCAGCAGAAAAGTTGATACCGCTCCATGTTTTCTTTGCTGTCAAAGAACACCATCTGTACTGCCATCCTGATTAATGAGCAGGTGGAGCAGGAAGCGTTTTCATCAGGGTGTGCACTGAGGCAAAACACAAAGTGAATTTAATATTTGCAGAATACCAAAAACTATATAAATTGAAAATATTTGAAAATATCAACAAAATATGATTTAACATAAGCAATAATTCAGTTTTTTTTTTTTTTTATAGAATATAATACAGTATTCTCAGCACCATTAGTGAAAATCCTAATTTTTTACAGGGAAAAAACTCTTGACACCTTAACAATTGTAAATATCCATATAGCAAATGTGCCCAGTGTAACAATACTCAATACAAAAATGTACATTAAACATCACAGATGTTTAATGTACATTTAAGCTGCAGTATTCTGTGAAGGGGGTTTCATTCTGTGCAAAGCAAAGAAAGACTAAGTGACTTTCTTTTCACTTTCGTGACTAAGTGTGTGGTAGTAAAACCATATGTTGCTCTAAAACAGAGGATTAGGGGACATAAAAGTTCCATCAGACATGCTGAGTCTTATTAACCATTAGCCTGGTACTTCAAAGAACACTTCAGACAACTGTTTGCTCCATGTGTTTTCAGAGTAAGGTATTGAGGAAGTTCTGTTTACCATGGCTGTGTGAAAAGGATACACACATTATAATGTATGATTATATATTGTGCACAAATTAAATCAGAAAGGTTTTGATTTGAGCGTCATTTTATTTTAAAATTGTGTTTCCCGTGATTGTTTATATACTCAGGAACAGTGATTCCCAAAGACTGGGTCTGGACTCACAGGTGGGGCATGGGAGATATTTTAGGGTCCCCAAACTGAATTTCCCCAACCTTGTAGACACGATTTTTGCATATATGTTTTGTATACGAGTTTGAGTTAATTAATTTACCATGTGCCATCTTTGGGACATAATGTGTTACATGTATGGCTGTAAAATTAGTTGCCACATTATGCACACATTTTCTCTTATCATGATTTATTTTGTAATTTGGATCACAATAGTTTGTCATCTTTAAAATGGGTTCCCATGTAGAAAGTGATGTGCATTTCTCTATTTACTTGTTGTACATTCAGACAGTGTATTCTGTATTTGTACTGTATGTGTGCATGGTGTTTTCTTTGCACACTGTTACATTAGGCGTGTAAAAAATGCATTCTTACAGTTTATAAGTCCATACTTAACTCTTACCAGTGTGTCTTAATTAGGAATCAAATTAATGCAAAAATAGTTACTGTAAGATTTCATTATTTCAAATCAAAAGATGTCGAGTAAGTCTGAGCAAACAGTGTCTACTTCAGAAATGTTCATGTAGCAGCATTTGCACTTCTGAGCAGCTACAGCTTTTATTTATTTTTTTCATGTTAGCTGAAACATCAACTCTGACCCACTCCGTGTGTGGAAAACATCCTTTATTGAGTATTATTTTTTGTTTTTCAGGCACTCTCATGAGTGTGGTGTATTTAACAAAGGCTTGAAGAGAAGTGGCTTCTACTAACACTATCTGACCTTGCTTCAAAAAGTTCTTGGCCTCATCCAGAAAACACCACAGGGGAAAGATTGTTAGTTTATCATATTTAAATATATTCTTCATGGATGTTGTGCAGACATGAGGACAGCTGGTGTAACAGAAGAGGAAACAAGTGAGAGGGCAAGGTGGAGGCAGTTGATTCCTGTGGTGAACCCAAAAGAGAGAAGCCGGAACAAGAAGAAGATGTTAATCTCTTTTCATGTCAAAGCACTTGGTCCATCAAGGTTTAAGTTTAGCGATCCCTACACTTTCATTCCTCCACTGCATGGATGACAGTGCCAGGATGCCAGGATTAATAAAGGTTGACAGTGGACAGTGATATAAGATGTTTTTGTATACAGGTATGCACCAAAATGGGAGCTATGGCCACTTTTTTCTGTTGAGGCTGAGAACCTTTTGAGGTATCAAGGTACAGTATATGCATTAACTGCCGACTGCAGTTTCTGTGCTCGCACTCAAACAATTTGTGCACAACATATAATACTGTACATTCTGTACTATATGCAATGGGGGGAAAAAAATGATTCCAACAAAAAGGAATATTAAACAAGGTCGACCAAGTTAATTGGTATATTATGTGGACAGTAAAATAATTCTGGTTTTATTCAGTTGCTGTCAGTGTAATAGAAATCCTCTTCTTTCTTTCTTTTTTTTTGGAAGAAATCAAATGATTATGTCCTCCAGACCAGTGTCCCCAAGCGCTTGGTGTCCTAAAGGTCTGATTTTTTTCCAAGGGGCATGCTCATGTGCTGTAAAAGCAACTCCTCCAACACTGGTGCAGCTCCACTTTCCACAGTTCCGCACTATTACCAACATCAGCAAGAAAACATCCTAAACTTAGACTTTGGAATGTAATTCTTTGTGTCTAAATGTGGCTATTGTATTCATATTGTTGTTATAAAACATAATTAGTTTTAATGGTGGATGTGTTAAATTAATAATACATCTGGGAAGAGATCAAAGTATTTGGTTAGATAACAGCAAAAGTCATGCTTTAGTTGTAGGGAAAACAACAGTTTACATATGGAGTGAATACAGAGTTATGTACATTTACCTCCCTCCCTATGGCATCAAAAACAGAAGTATATAGAAGCAGAGCAGATGATTACCATGCCATTGACATTTTTCTGTAATGTCAGTAGGAATGTGACATAAAATCAATACCAGCAGAAGCAACCACTGTCTTATAAGCTCAAGAGGAGCACTGTATATTGTGGGTGACATTAATTTGGCATAGAGATTCATTGAATGTTTTATTAAAAAGTTGTCATATTAACATATTTCAAAGGTGCACTGAGCAGCCAAACATATTTTGATAGTGATAGTTTTTATTATGTTGACAGGGTCCAACTGAATGCAACTGCATACATTAGTTCTCTCTATATATACTGTATATATACTGTGTTAGACCAATTAAGAAACTGTTAATTGTTAATATGGGCTAAACAAATGTAAGATGACTGATTTGACTGTGTTGAATTATTTCAACTTAGTCAACAAAAAAGCAACAATGGCTTGGGGTCAAGCTTCATTGGGAGTGCTTTAGGCTTAGTTTGTGTTCAGACAAAAGGACGTGAGCTGTGGCTGATACAGTGTCACTGGTTGTTTCTTTATTTTTTTTACCAGTTTTCCACTATAGCAGAACGAAAAACACTTCTGAGTCTGTAGTACAAGACAATGGAGTACAACACCATACTAAAGAAGTCACATGTAACCTGTATGACACTGGGTGAGACACAGAAAAGAAAAATTCGATGGGACTGCCCCATCGAATTTTTCTTTTCTAATCTAATGTTTTTCTGGAAACTAAACACAGATAAGCCGATACCCATCAACATCAGTGGATCAGATATCGTATAAAAATGTACAATCTGATACAATCTAAAAATCCTACATATGCCTTGCTTCACTATGCGCAGACTATTATTTATATTTTCGAGAATAAAAGAGCAAACTTTCTGCTAATCTAAAATAGATGGAAATTTTGCTGTGTGATGAACTTAGTTTTGTAAAGAATACATAAAACCTTCACCATCAGCAGTGCCAGTGCAGGAAAAATAAATCAGCTGTTTGAGCCTCATTAAGTCTTATTTGTGTTCTTGTATTAAAGAGTCCAGACGATGTAACATCACCTTCATGTGTGTAGAGCATTGATAGTGACAAGGAGAAAGTGGTTGGCACATTTGCCTCCATGAAGAAGAGGCAAATGCTGTTGTAAAAAGAGACATTAGCCTGTGTACAAAGTTCAGCTCAGTTGGGATTAATTTGTTCTATGGAGGAAGTATCACAAATGGAGCTCACTATACTGCAGCAGACTGAGCATGGACAACAATCAGTGAGTGATCCAGCCATAATTAACCTTTTTATAAACTGTCTGTGGTGATGATAAAAATCAGTCGACGTGTTTCATTCATAATATGTTGTTTAACTCCGAGCTTCTCAGCACATCTGCCTGCGGTTTGTCACTGTTTTTATTATATACTGTATTTGAAAAGGCCTGTGTTGAAGAACGCCGTGTCTGTAAGCCTATATACTGCTGTATGTTTGTTATCTACTGTTCCTTGTGGTTGTAGTAGCCATTGCTTGTAAGCCATGATAGTGATGCAGTGCACCTGCACCTGCACTGTTTATTACTGGTGGTGCTGACAGACAGCTGTCTGTCTGCCTGTCCTTTGTTCTGAAACATTTGACCGCGGGGTGATGGTATTTAAAAGTAGCTCGGGTTTGGTATATGTTTTTCCTTTTTTTATGCATTTAAGTTTGGCTCTGTAAGTGGCAATTTATTGTGTTTATGGAGGGAATATGACTGATATCAGTTTTGGATTTTAAATTTACTTATCAGAGGGCCTCCTCATGAATTCCTCGGGTCAAACTTACTCGATACAGCCACTCCATTCCTCAACCTAACCTCAAACATCTCCACTCAGTAGTTTCCATTGGATGACAGCAAGGAAAGCTCTGGTTTCTCTAAAATGTTATAAAATAAATGGTCAAATATTTACTGTTATATTTACATTTCATTTTTAAAAGTGTGCTAAAATGCAATCAACTATACGACCAGTTTGTTCCAAATCAGCTGTTTATCACAGATCTGTAATTTTAATTGTTATAATATGATCCTACTAATACAAACAGCAGTAAATCACTGCTACTATTATTGTTGGTTGTTATGTGCCCGCGTCTTCTCCTTCTTCTCGCTGTATTCAAAAATAATGTTTTTCTAGCTGTAAGATGCAATTGTGTTTGGAATTTTGACAATATACCGCCACTTTACATCAGGTGACATGGGCACTGGGCGGGTTGGGGGGAAAAAGTAACGGGACATTTTATTATGTGATTTTACATCGAATAAATTAAGTTCATCAACTTTTTGTGAGTTGATGAACTCCTCCTCACAGCTCTCAGTGATCAGGCCCTGTCTTATCTCAGAGATATGATTATTCCTTACCATGCAAATAGACCACTGTGGGAAAAAAAAAAATAAAAAGGAGGCCTGTTTGTGGTTCCCAGAGTCTCTAAGAGTAGACTGGGAGCTTCCAGTTACCAAGCTCCTCTCCTGTGGAACCAGCTCCCACTTTGGGTCTGGGAGGCAGACACTGTCTCTACATTTAAAGTTAAACTTAAAACTTTCCTCTTTAATAAAGCTTATAGTTAGGGCTGGTTCAAGTCAACTCTGAACCATTGCCTAGTTATGCTGCCACAGGCCTAGACTGCTGGGGATATAGCCATTATGCAGTGAGCACTCTCTCTCTCTCTCTCTCTCTCTCTCTGTCTGTCTGTCTCTCTCTCCTTCTCCCTCCTCTTCTCAACACTCACTCATGACTATAACATTTTTTTTCCCTTTCTCTCCTACAGTAGTTTGTGCCCTTCCTCTCTCTCACTTTTTGTTGTTATTCCACAGGTATCCCTCATTCCAGAGCTTCAACACCACAGCTTAAATATTACAATTAGTATCATAACAATATATATTATACAGCTACTCATTACTGCTAATGTTGATATTATCCTCATCCACCCTTCATCGATGGCTTGTCCTTTTCTGAGGGTCAAATGAGGAGCTGGAACCGACCCCAGATGGCGACAGCACATGTCACACTCTGAATGAGATGATGGTTTTTGTAAATTTGATGAAGTGTTTGTAATTTGCCGAACATGTACATGTGACACCTACTGCACAACTGTCCATCCTGGGAGAGGGATCCCTCCTCTGGGGCTCTTTCAGAGGTTTCTTCCACTTTTTCAAATTTTTCCCTCTCTTGATGTAAGGGTTTAAGGGTAGAAGTGTCACTTGGTGTCACTTGCTGTACAGACAGTAAACCCTTTCGAGTCAAATTGGTTTTGTACTGAAGCAGGTCAACCCTAAAAGTGTAGGGGATTACTGCACATTTGCGCATTTGCAAAGAGACTATAGGATCTTTGTGTAAACAGCATTGTAGTCCTTTAATTGTATATACAAATCAAGTATGATATAGGTTATCAATTTACATTTTACATTTTAAAGGTCTCTTGATGATAATAGGAAGTGTATGTATGTGGATGCCTGTGTTTATCTTATTATACTGTACTGTACATGTTGATTTGATAGCAGTGTGCTATCCGGTCCAGTCGGGTCCACCTGCAACTCCGCCCACTCAGTCCAGTGGCAGGTGGGGAACCACACAGACTAGTTTGCATATCTAAGTCACTTTATAGGCACCGGCCCCAGTGGCCAGCCGCCATAACAAGATTGAAATTCGATCCGTGGGATTCTTTTTCTGAAGGTTGGCTATAGGCTGAAAGGGAAAAAAAAAAGTGTAAGGCAAAGCTTTCCATCTCGTTCTTGTGTACATTTCTATTTTGAAGGTCAGAAAGCTTGTAATGGTGGACAAGCATTAGACGTCCAGTGGTGCTGCCTTCTCGTTAAACTCTAACAGGCCAAACCTGTCAAAGGGTCTGACATTGAACAGTCCACACGTCCCTTGATGTAGAATTTCACGAGGTGATAAGTCTTAAAACTGCAGCTGCTCCACCAGCTGACAAGCGGTCTTCATCATCTTTTGTTAAAAAGCAACACTTTTAAGAGCACCTGCATATAAACTACATTCAGTGTGTTGGTTTTAGGCTTAAACATTTCTGTCAGCTGATACAATTACACCAGTGCAGCAAAAAGGCCAAAAAAGACACTTTACATTCAAATGGAATTGATATTAAAAGACAGAAAACACGTTCTCACTGCTGTTGCAAACTAAAAATGTCTCACATCAACACAGTATAATCTGTATTATTAGGTACTCTTCTTCAACTACACTTTTTTTTTTCCTTATTTTATAAGGACGATTATGTGACTATAATCTCTATTCGGCTGTTTTCCTTTTGTCTTCCATTCATAAATGGAATTTTAATGTAGGTATAATTCTTTTCATTTCTCGTAAAAAAACAACAGCCATTCCTATAGTTGTATTCAAACGGTAAACAAAGAAAGACATGTTGCTGTCAGAGCTTTTGTGGTCCTCGGTAGCACAATTAACATGCTGCGTCTTGCACATATCATTTTACATTTTAATTGCTCTCCATTAATTACGCATTCTGAGTGAGCAGTGCAATTTGCATAGATTTCACATGCAAGTGTGACCCTCTGTTGCGATGTGTGGGTGAAAAAAAAAAAGTTTCACTCGTTGATTATATGAATTCAGTATGTGGTTAGATGTTAGATGTTCCTTCACCCAACTATGGGACTGTGGACTTCAACACAATATTTCATCTTTCAGTATGTACCATGGCCTGGCTGATGTTCCTGACAAACAGGACCCGACTTTAATTCAAAGCTTTTGACCAAAACATGTTGAAAGACCAGTGTTTTTTCTTTTTTAACTCTGTGTGTGTGTGTGTGTATCACAGTCTGTAAGAGTTTCCTTGCTATCAACACACTTGTTTGGTTGTATTATTCTTACATAGTGCTGAAACTGAATAAGCTGAAAGACACTGAGTTGTGGAGAGAGTTGCTCTAATATTTCTATTATACGACACTTTTTTCAACTGGTTATTTAAAGCAGAACTATGCAGGATTTAGGATACCATAATTTAACAGCTTTTATGTGATGGTGAAATATCGTTGTTAGTGGAAAACCAGCCTTGCAAGATCAGGGCCGCCGACCCAGAGTCCTCAGAATCAGAGGTTTCGCAAAGTCTTGGGTCTTGCGACTACACACATACACACACCCTAGCCAAATATTGGCAATAAGATAAAGGCAGTGATAGTTTTATTTTTAGACATTTATCATGACAGAGGAGGCAAGAAAAAGCACAGAAAACCGTTGACGGGAAAATCCAGGAGGAGGAAACGACTGCCTTTTTTTGAATGGCGAAAATTTAGAAAAACATAGAAACATGCTGAAAGGACGCTGTCTGGCATGGAAATAGCTCCACTGCTTGTGTTCGCTGGCTCTGTTGAAAATAAATGAATGCACATGAAAGGGAGGGGGAGTTTTTAACACCCGCAAAGATAAAGCAGTTGACAATGGATGGGTGGGTGTTCATGTTTTTAAATTTTCAATGGAAAGTTACAGTTTAGTGGGTGTTTTTAAGCTTGACCCATCAACTGGTAGAGGTTTGAACAAGTTTTAGTCGAGTTCCAGGTCTGTTAAATGCTGCATTCACACCAAAAGCAAAAGGATTGTTCGCTTTTTTGTGACTCGCTCAATTCACTCTCGTAAACACAACTGCTGACTTCTTGCCTGGGACTAAAGCTAGAACTAACAAACGCTTAAGGCCTTGGTTGCAACGGACACATCAGGTGTACAGTATGTCGCCGCTGTGCATCTACTTTTGAGCTTGGCATCTAGACCGGTTCCCAGCAAAAAGAGACAGAGAACACATCTGTTTATAATATTTACATTCTACCCACATGATTACATAAAACTGACACCTCTCACCATAGTTTCACTGTCTTTGTTTAATCTAAATACATGAAAAACACAAGTGTTATATCTATTTCAGCACGTGTGAGATTCTCTCTCTCTCTCTCTCTCTCTCCCCCATCTGAGTGAGCAGAACTCATGTAAAGTGTTTTCTGTTGGAGATAAATCAGAAGGTGAAGTCATCATTAGCCTCTCGCCCTGTGTTAGCTGGAGATAGGCACCAGCGCCCCCCACGACCCCTAGTGGATAAAGCGGTAGAAAATGAGTGAGTGAGTGAGTGAGTGAGTGAGTGAGTGAGTGAGTGAAGTCATCACTATATCATTATCATATTTGTGGTGTGGGTAGACGAGTAAGACGCATGCAGACACACAGCTGGTGTGAACCAGGCTTAACAACCAAGAAGTAACAATGTAACCATTAGAAAGTGTATAAGGCAGTCCACCTTCCTACCTCACTTTCTACACATCCCTCTCTTTTAAGGTACACACATACAACAGCTCCATTTCTGATACAACATGGTATTTGGCTTGTGCATTGATGGCATCATGCAGGTTTTTCATTCAAGTTCAGTTATTTCAACTCAGGTTCATTTATTTCAATTTGAATGAGTAAAGCAAATTTCCCGTCTTTGCGGGATCACCTACTTTGACCACAGCCATGTCAGACAGCAGTTTTGTCGGGAGAATACATGTAATAGCTGGTCAGCACTGACCCCACCTTTCAATTAGACATTTATTTTAACTTGAATTCCTAGAATCCTTAAAATTCTAGGGCATAAACTGTGTAAAGACACTCCACATGGATTTTTTCATTCATGACAATTAAAAGTATACACAGTAGTTCATTACCAAACTTGGCCTGTTTTGTTGAGAAACTAAGTCAACTTGACACTAATTAAAGCTATATCAACCTTATTTAATTGGTTGAAGAAAGTCAGTTAATTATTGAATAAAAGATAATTATTGAAAATTATGGAATATTGAATAAAAGTTGTCTACTATTGCAATTAGAATATTTCAATCTGAATCAAAACTTGGCAAAAAAAAAAAAAAAAAAAAAAAACAGAACAATGCAGCATTTCATATTCTTGACTAAGAATTATAATCATATCATCATAAATCATTCTGTTAAAAGAAGAAACAGTCTCTCAGAGCCACAGCATCTCTGAATTTAATTTCTACAATGATCTTGTTGACATTTTTTTTTCCCAGAAAGCCTCTTTACTGTAAACACTATCACTAGTCCTGAAATGATTCTCACCTTTTCCCTTATTTATTTATTTCTTATTTTATATCCCTGGGGCAGTGGAGGCCATTCTGCTGTCCACAGCACATTCCCCTGAAATTACATCTGTGCATCCTGTTCTCAGTGGCAATCACTCCTATCATCATTCCCACGAGTGTTGCTGAGTCTTTTCTGCCCTGGAAAACTGGAGGGAGGCACTTGTGATGCAATATCATCTTTCTGTGGCAGTGGATCACGTATGAGAGGACTGATACATTTATATTAATATATATATTAAATTAAATTTTAAAAACATAATTTAATATATATCCAGTATATATATATATATATATATATATATATATATATATAGACTTAAAGTAGTGGGAAAGAACTTTCATATTACTTTCAGAAAATGCAATTACAAGACTAAGTGACAACATTTCTTGTCACAGCTTTCCTGTTGTACAATGATATGAGAAACAAATCCTCCATGACAACTACCAGAAGACAATCTTAAAAAAAAAATACAGCATCCATTCAAACGTGTACATACAGTCATTTAAGAGAATTACTTGGTTTTGCATTGCTGGCATCTGCTTTTATTTTTCCCAAAAGTGGCATTGATTTGGAAAGCCTATTGTAAATCTACTCTATTGTAATACTTGATAATTATTAGTGTTTTATTGTATTTTTGTCATGTTAAATAATGACAATTATCACAACAGTAATAATAACAATAATAGAGAAATGACTAAGAGTGCAAACCTCCTTGAAGGATGTTCTGTTTCCTTCAGCGTCTATACACTCCTATTTTGCAAAGGGTAATAAATGTTAGGAAGACAAATCCTGAATCAGTGTCCTAAACACCACAAAAATCAAAATTATTTCATCCGTGGGGATATAGAGTTTACGTCATGCAACCAAGGTAACGCCATTTTGGCAGGAGATGAGACGTTGAGCAGGGCTGGACTGGGATAAAATATTGGTCTGGGCATTTTGAACTGAGACTGGCCCACCACGTATTGATAGAAAGACAATGAAGCCTATGAATGAAAGCAAACTCTCTTGTGGCAATGCTTGTACACTCCCTTGTTGACGTATATGTACTTGTCTGATAAACTTAAACCTACACCATCCTAACATTCTATACAGAAACTAAAAGGCTGCTTGGTCTAGTTTGCTGATGAATATTAAAATGAATAAATGACAGATTTAGTGATATTTTCATAGACTATTTATTCACCACATCAATAAACAGCACAGCGACACAGACTATTTCCTCAAACATGGCAACCTTTAAAAAGTGAAGAAATTAACTTAAAAATCTTCATTATTTTACATGCTTTTACTGTGATGTGCTCGCTGTAAATCGAGTAAAATGTGACAGGTCTGGAATAATGTGTAAGGCTGTTTACATACAGTACCATGCCATGGTTGCAAAAAGCACCTGGGGATATTGCAAAGATCAGCTATATTCATTCAGGTTCTGTCAGGTTCTGTGATTTGCAGATTGAACTGTTAAAGCTTGAAACCAGCACTGGTACCATTCATTTTCCAGGAGCTTTTCTGGCCAACATGGTGTTTGCTGTGAGCAAACTGAGTCACATAATGTCCGGAGCTCTGTTATGCTTCCGTTATGTAGGTGTAGGAGCTGGTATCTATGTTTAGAGCAGTGTCCTTGTTGTAAGAAGCACCATCCTCGTAGGCAGGTCTAGGAAAAGCGCTCCGCCTATATAAGAACAGGTGGTAGCAATTACTCTTCCTTTGTCTGCCCTGATGCCAGGTCGATGTGTGGCAGGGCTGCTCTGTCTCTGCAGTTTGTAGTGTGCCTGTTTCTGGAGTTTGTTGCAACTTAGCGGGTGTTTCCTCAGCTGGTCCAGATACTGTATTTAAAAGTCTTCAGAGAGAAAATAATTTGGTCCTTGCTGCCCCACAGCAATTGTGTTAAAGACCTGAAAGTAAGAGCAAATGCTAGACTGCCGCTTTGCCAATGTGAATTTGAGGTTTCATGAACCTCCTCTTAAAATGTGAAAATGTCACCTCTCTACATAAGTGTTTAAGAGGAAATTAAATGAGAGTGCTTTTCATTTATATTCTGTATAAACACAAACAAATGTTATATCCCCGCTTAAGGCCAGTATGGGTGTGTGCAAGCATGTGATTGGCTCCTTCAATGGACACGTCTCCATTGTCTCAGAGCAGAGGATTTTTTGTTTGTTTGTTTGTTTTCAATTATTGGCACTTTAAAACTTTTGACTGTTGTAATGTGCATGGTTTTACAAAAATGCACTTTGTATGTACATGTATATGTAAATATATCAATGCATGCCATTCTTGTGCACTCATGCATTTCATTTATGTCATATATGAATACTGAGCGTTCCAATCGCAAGTGGTTGCTCTCTCTCTCTCTCTCTCTCCATATATATATATATATATATATATATATACATATATATAATTTTTATTTAAAATGGGCAAGACAGTGTTAATTTTGTGTTAATCAATATCTTAGTGTGTGGGTGTGTGATAAAGAGAGGGGAAACAACACAGTCATGAACGGACTGAATGAATCCGGGCACTGTGTATGGCATTATAATTAAATAAGGTTTTACCCCCTCAGAAAAAAGAAATGAAATCTATAGGCTCTGTGGTAACAGCATTGCAAGCTGTACTTCTGAATCTAAAACAACCCTTATTCTATTTACTCAGGTCCTGATGGCCATCAATAAATAAAGTTGTCTGGGGCAAAAATATGTCTGTTGCCCTCACAACACTGTAATATACACAATCAATCATTGCATTCAGACTGTCGATTCAATGGTCTACCTGTCACTCACAGACCTACCTAGACGTGTGGTGCATTATTATAATGTTCACTGTTTTTTTACAGATGGCTTTGACATGATCACAGCTCATGTGTCTTGAGGGAAGCGTTTTGGTGAGAGAGGGGTTATGTATTGGTTTGGTGGTTAATTGGTGGGAAAAAAAATGTGCTGCACATAAATGCGCTGTATGAATGTGTGAGTGAATGGGTGAATAGCAAAGGCAGAGTAAAGCAGCTAGAGAAGCACTGTATAAGTAGAGACCATTCATTTACTATACTTTTGCATATGCATTCTTTTTAACTTCCCAGATGACTGAAAAAAAGTGTTTTAGAAACAAATGACAGACTTGATTTAATATTATGGTGGTGGCCAAAAATGATGCAAGTCAAACACTACATAAACATATTTTTTGGTTCATTATGGAATTGTGGATAGAGAACATTATCTGAGTGGGCACATCTTTAATTTGGCCAAATGCATTTCAGTCTGCACTTCAGTATGTTTTCGGAATGATCAGGTAATCAAGTTATTTTCACCTCTGTACTTAGAGCTGTCCACTTTTGAGTGGAACCCTCAGCACAGGTGTGCACACCAGGTCTTATCTGGGTTACAGTCACCACCATCTGTTGCCAATCTTCAGACAGCTGACAGATAAAACTGAATCTTTGCTCATAGTTCTGTAGAGATTGTTCTAGATCTTCCAGCCATGTCAATGTCCATTTTTTAGGCAGTGCTAGGGAAAATGACAAACTATCAGAGGAACATCTGTTTGCTTACTAACCAACAAGCAGAATATTTGTGGAGTTTGCTGAGTTTGAAAGCCTCATTTGCTTACGTTGGTGAATTAATTGTTTTCTTTTTTTCTTTTATTTTATAATTTTCCTTTCTTTTTATTTAATTTGTTTTTGACCAAATATACATTGGGAACATAGAGTATATGTTTTAAAATAGAGATGCTGAGGAAAGGCCAAAACATTAACAATCAGTGCATTTCATATTGGATAAATAGAGAAACTGCAGCTCAGATGCTGAACTTTTCAAGTAACTTTTGTGTAATAAACGCTGATACACTTGGAAAAGACCACAACATTTCCAGTCACGTAGCATTTTACTGCCAGCAAGTCTGTTAAAAAAGTTAATTTTGAAAGGTTTCCACCATTTTTTTAGAGATCAGCAGTGACATAAAGAATATCTTTACAGTATCTTTGCAGTGCAGTCTGCTATTTTCCAGAGTCCTTTTGCTATGGAATCTTTTTTTTTTTCCTAAGAAACAGTTTTATAAACAAATGACAGATTGTATTTTTTGTTATTTTTTTCTTTGTCCCCACCTCTGGACTGACTAAGAGATAAAACATTGTATTATTATAATGAATTGGTGCAATAAATACATTATTTAAATGTGTGTCAAGTAAAGTTACTAATTTCAGGAAGAAAATTGTTAGGTGTTCTTTTTTTTTACTTCTAAAAACATTTTAAAAACTATACTGTGTATCAGTTTGTTCTTCCTTGGTCTTTCTTTCTTCCTCATCTTCGCCTGTATGTGAATGCACCAATATAACTTTCCAAGTGTCATTATGTGGTGCTGTAAAGCACACATGGCTCTGAATTTCTTTGGTCTCTAGTGACGTGGGTTAGGGTTAGGGTTAGAAAATATGCAAGTTAAAACACAAATGATCATCAAAAAAAGTAGAAATGATCAAGTATCAGTAATTAGGTCTGTGTCAAGATAGGACAGATCTGCCATTTTGTGACCTCTTGTGCTGTATATACCAATAATTAATAATTTAAATATAATAAAACAATTTCTGTTAAGTTGAAAATACTCTCCAATATGTGTGCATACCAGTGACTATCTAGTTAAATGTGAATCACAACATGGCGACATCACACTGATGCCTCAGTTATGTCCTTGCTTAGATGAAAGAAAGGTGAAAAATAACATCTGTAGTCACATGTCCTTCATCCAGGATTTTGGAGCGCGGCCCGCAGCCACTGTGGGTCCAATTCCTGTGGCATGTCTGTTTCATCCCGTGGAACCAAACATACTTTGTCAGTTTGTACTGATACAGTGTGCATCCTTTAGTTTTGCAATACATGCACGATTCAGCTATTTACTCTTATGACATATGCGCATGGCAACTGTGTGTATTTGGTACACATGAGGTTATGCATACACATTATATCTGGGCAAATCTTACACATTCTTAGATATTTAAACACAAAACAAACAGACATTCAAACCAGTAAAACACAGTAAAAGCCTCAATCTATCTTTTTCATTTTGGCCTATGTGACTTAAGTCACATAGGAAATGCACCTTTTTAATCACAGTGAAAATAAATGTCTGTTCACAGTAGTAAACAATTCAATTAAAATATTTCACTTAATCAAAATGAATTCCAGCATATTTTAGAATGATGGAAATGAAGTGGCTTTGCTCCAAAGATGGGCTCTGGTTGGGAACCTCTTGAGAACCACTCAACTGGAACTAGCAATGCATTCTGGAATATTCAGAAACTCTCCAAATCATGAGGAGGGTTTACTTCAGCTTGTATTTATGCACACTTTCAATGTCTGTGCACAAAAAAAAAAAAAAATGAATGGAAACAGCAATTTCAAACAAATATTGGAAAAGTTGACTTAAAAAAGGCAAATGCAAATACAGACTAGGTAAATAAAAGTTGACATTTAGAAATCTCATGAAGAAAACATCACGCCAGCTTAAACATTTCACTGCACTGGATTGTGGAAATGAAGATGTATATTTGGTAAAAGACAGAAGAAGCAAAAACAATGCAGCTACTACCACTTTTTTTTATTAAAGGGTAACTAAACACTCTTTTCTCTGACCAATGCCTGATTTTGAAAAATGCCAAGAGGCGGGCTGAGAGCTGAGTGTGGGAGTGGAGGAGGGAGGGAGTGGGAGTGAGGAGCAGTGAAGAGGGCAGTATATACACCAATTTCTGTCACAACATGTATAATTTCCATACTTACACTAAACTGTGAAGGCGTGCACCTGCATTATCAAGCAACATTACTAGTTACCTATATACACTGGGACTCACCGGTAAAGAGTGGTTTAGGCTTATCCTTCTGTGGTCAACTGGCCTCTTGCACCACCTACTGTTTATCTCAGTGAACTAACTCCCAATATTTACAGTAACTGCACCCTTCCTTAGATTTAAATATTCAAGTATTTGAATATTTTAATAAAAAAAAGGTCATATATTATAATTGAAATATCACTAAGTGCAATTGCCACCTGCTAGCCATTAGAGAACATGGCAGTTTTGCATTCAATTTCACAGCTGCAGTCCATGTCCAATTTGTCTGTAATTCAGTATGATGATGCCAAACAATGTCTCTTCACATGTGTGTCTTTTTAAACAGTAATGTTCTGTGTTAGTTTCACTAAATTGCACTGTGACAGGACCAGGCAGCAACTGCAGCAGGGATATGATAGATAATGTAATAATGTGACAACACTGATGCTCTGTCATTCTTGAGATATGTTGTGTCGAGGCATGGTCAGTGTTTGGTGATATGATAGAAACCGATGAAATTGAGGGTTTAAACTAGGGTAAACATTACAAAAGCCGATGTATACTTTTCCAGAATACTGATACTGAATTCATGTCAGAGGAAAAGAAATATACACTTAGTGTATATGCTATATGTCTTTGATTTTCCCACAGGTTATTTCTACCTACATCTCATGGCTAGTGTAATATCCAATATGTCGTCCAGCAATATATATGATGGAATACAACAAAGAGCAGGGATTCAAATTCAGTGTTCAAACAATAAATTCTGTGAAGTGGGAGGAACATGGAGAGCGCACACTCCTTGTTTATTTGTTGCTCCAGCGTTTGCTTGTGTAAAAAGGAAATTACCATTTTCACAGGCTAGTTTAGTTTAATGCTCTGGAAGCTATTCTTGGCTTTCAATGACAACACCTTGCACAGTAGTAAAACATGGATAGGACAGTAATAGGGGCTAAACTCTGAATATCCAATTTTAAAAGCGAAAGGAACATTGACTCCAGTCTCTCTGAACAAAGAGATGAGACAGACGGACATGGATGACTGAAAGCATTGGCCTCCATTTAAAAACTTTTCAAGACTGTAACATGCAGTACAAAGTGGAATAAACATGCACTTAATGAGCACTTTAATAGAAACTCCTGTACACCTGCTTATATAAGCAATTATCCGGTCAACCAAACACACATTGAGACAGGTCAGGAACTTAAGTTAACCTTTGCATTGGAGTGGTGTTATTTAAATGCAGTCCATTTACCCATAATGGCATGAATATCATTTGTGTGTAGGAATGCAGCAGTAAACTGGTCTCACAGTATACCACAGTATATCAAATTAACTATTATCATTTCCTTAACATTTATTAATTCCAAGTAATGGATAGGAAAAAAAGAATGGACACAAATGGAGAATCAACATCTGCATGTACAGTACATCTACTTTTCTGCTTGACTGCCTGTCAGTGCATTCAAACACCAAAGCCTGCTTTCCATTCATAGTTTTTCAAACCAGGGCCCTGTGTTTACAAATGTAGGTGTATACATTTCCCAAAAATGTGTAAAATTAGACCAGAGATTGGCTGAGGTGTCAGCTGCAGCATGGTTGCAATGGCCACAGTGTAACTGCAACATTAACTATAAAGTCAGCCATTAAAAAAAAATAATAATAAAAAATAAATGGCTGGTAGTTTCTCTCAGTAGACAGTTGCTACTTGTATTCCTGGTACAAATCTCTAGTCTTCTGAGAAATAAATGTGCCTAAACCTTCTCTTCTGAGTCTAAATCCAGCCAATTCCTGATGATGAAAAATGCCAAGAAGTGGGCTGAGAGCTGAGTGAGGTACCAGATTAGTAGGGAGAGTGGGGAGCAGTGCTGGGCGTGTTGTCTGACAGTGAAATCTGATGCTAAGTTTCAGCTGTGCGGAAAATTACCACCACTACCGAGGTGCTCTGTGAGTCAGGCTTCTCAGTGGCTCTCACTGCGCTTTGAACCTTGGGAAGAGAGAAAGTGGGAGGAGTCTGGGACAACAAGCCTTTCAGTGTGTGGGCATATTTGCACTGTCTATTTAGAAAACTATGACTTACAAACAGACAAGCATGGCACCTGTGACAATGAAACCAAACATTTAATCAGCAGAAGTTAAAATGGTTGCATTAAAACAAGTTTATATGAGCTCCATCTCAATTAGGTACAACAATAATATCCTGCTGTAACATTAATAACAAAAAGGAAGGTGGTAGAAATTGTAATAGTAAAAAAAAAAAGAAATACTGCTTTGTCTAAATTGCCTCACTTATATTGAAAGATTCTAAAGGAGGATTTGTACTACAATACAGTTCAAATTTGCCCCAGGAAAATTAGGTTTGCTGTTAAAAAGATTGCCAATTATACCATGCCCAGCAGCTGGCACTCATAGAAGACATTGGATTATACGGAAAAATAATAATTTTTCCGATCATTACTTGTATTCACCAGGGTGCAACAGTTCAGCAAGCCCATGATTTGGTTTGTTTTACTGTTTCTGGGTCACAATCCCACTTCGGTTCAGTTCGTTTAGGACAGCAGGGACAAACAGTACATTAAACTTACTAGTACATGTATGGAACCTTGAAAAACCCCCAAGAGCTGCAATTTATGTTTCCCCTTAATTGTAAAATGATACTTTCAATCCAAAATAATAACAACGAAATCAATTTTAAAATCAAAGTTGCACTTTGCTGACATTTTAACACAAAGGAAAATGCCTCAGAGTGGGCACATTTCTGCATTATTTAAACATAAATCAACATGAATTCAGTCTGTAGTGTAGTTTAGTTAAGTGTTTTTTAAATTGTCACTTCACTCTGTCACTCTGCAGATTGGCCAGAACTCCTGCATTAACTACAGTTCATGACTCCAGCAGTTAGAAAACAGTGTTTCTCTTCGATTGTCAGTTGCTGAATCCAAATCTTACTTTTCATAGTACTTCTCCTCAGCAGCTTGGGAAACTTTTTCTTTTTCTTCCTTCCGCCCAGTTTGCAGAAGCCTGTTTTCAATTTTAATGGACTTGGTTTAATATATTTTACATACAGCCTTTTAACCAGCGGGAGCACACTGTAGAAAGCACGTATAGTCTCTTGAGTTCACTGTTGAGTTGAGAGAAGGTAAATTTCTATAAATCTTGCAAATTTAGATTGTAAACCCAAAATCTGATGATAAAATTTTTAAAAATAATCAATATTACACTTTGCCCCAATTAAAGGCCTTATCCACACAGAAATGCAACAAGCATCATATTAGGAAACCTACCAAAAGGACTCTAAACACTGTCGTGCATTTGCCACGGCTGTGCGTGGTGCTGTAGTGCTGCTACTGAAATACACCAAGACCACGGAAGAAGACACTGAGCATGCGCATACAGCATGTGCCCTTTATACAAGCTTTATTTCCAAATAAAGCTTTATTTGAATAAGTATACGTTGCAATGTCTACAGTCACATAAATAGAGACAAAATTAAGAAAGCCAAGGTGACTAAGGAACAAAAACAATTGGTATCACAAAGTAAACAGCTCAAATATTCTCCCAACACAAAAGGTGGAGGACGACAACGCAGATAAGTGACAGCAAGTACAAGTGCAAGAGAGAGGAGGGGTTATGATGTCAACGTTTTCCCAAAGTAGCATATTTTCTGCACAAAAACACAGGGGTGTCATTCTGAGATTTCCACAATCTGGGACCTGTTTTCCAAAATTAATAAATAAAGTCTTTCAGTGCTCCCAAAATGCTGCTTCCCTGTGGATAAAATGATGATTAAAAAAGCCTAGTCAGAGTATAGTGCATGTTTATTCAAGGAAAGCCAACATGGTCACTCTGCTTAATCTGACCAAAGAGTTTGAGCATTGAAGGGAACTAGGAGAAATGATTCTGCATTCTCACAGACTGATAGTTACACTGTGTTGTAAGGCTTGTTTTAAAAGAAAATACTAAAGATCCAACCTCAAGGTAAGTTCTTGCAATTTTAGCTAAAACTATTACCATTGTTGTGTATGCATATACTGTATATTAATGTTATATGTCGAGGCTTTTCATAATGTGCACAAATATCGGATGTAACAGAGGCTGCATGTGTGGGCAGTGAAGAGCCCTCCATGTAGCAGAGGTAAACAGTGTGCAATGACAAAGATCATGGACAAAGATCTCTCCTCAATGAATCATCAGTCTTCTCATTACTCTTGTCCTCATGTGGAAAATGGCCTTGTGAGCAGGAACATTTCACCCTGAGCTGCAATGTGGAATGAGTAAAAGGCATGGACACATTATCAACAATGACTTCACCTATAGACAGCCTCTTCTGGCTGGAAACTAAAATTTAGTATCTAATCATTGTCCTGCAGCAAAGACCATAGAAAAACATCTGCGTTTTGGTCATCGGGACACTGTAGTTGGTAAGCTTTGACATTTAGGTAAATCCAAAACACCAAACTCGCAAGATAGTTTATTTAAACATATCTGATGGAGGCAGCAATGGATCAACAACTCCACCATGTGTACCACTGAATAAAATCACTGATTTTGTCTACAGACTTTGAAGGCGTTTCCAGACAGAAAAGACTGCTCATGGCTAGAAAAAAAGAGTCTAAAGATATTGGAGACTTAACCAGGCTTAGATATTATGTAGTTATATTTTTGTTGAGTGGCTCAAATTTGAAGTGAGATAAATGTTAATAATGTATCAATATCTTACACAAACTCACTTCAGAAAACCCAAGCCATCCCTTTGAATGCCCCCTTTTTTTCCTGTTAGTTCTATCACACTGACATAAGTTAATTTTACAAGAATTTTATGAGAATAAGTTTGTGATGGGGATTTGTCTGTCTTTTTTTTCCGAGGCACTTGCTGAAAGAACTGGATGTCCCTCACTGAATGAGTCCCTTTTTTTTTAAAATAATATGAGCCACAGAGTGAACAAAGAGCACACAGCCTATCATTCTGACATTAATGTTTTCCTAAGAATTATTTTTTTTTTTTGTTATTGTACAATTGTATACATTTGTTGCATTGCCTTTAAGATTTAATATTTGTGTAAAGCACAAATAATGCATATGTTGATCTTTTCAGTTAAAATACTATACACTTCCATTCATGTGTGTGTATGTGTGTCATTTGTTGGAAACTGATGGAACACTGTTCTTCCAAGATATTGACCTTCTTTGGTGTTTTGATGATTAAATTGGAGAACACTGTTACTTCTACTGGTCCAACATCTCCCATATATTTTTACAGGTTAATACTGTAAGGTTAACGGTGATGACAAAAGTTTCTTACTCTTCATCTCTCTATTAGTTCAAGGACCATCCATGTCTTAACCATATTACAGTTTTCTTGACTTGGAAGGTGACTTAGTAAGAGGAATAGCATATGCAGGGCTAATTTTGATGTATGTATGTAATATTTGATGTTTTTTGGATAAGAAGTGCAACAGATATCATTAGAAATGTGACATGTACAGCTTATAACCTGTAAATTGATCTGCTATGGGTTTTGGTTGGTCTGCCATTTGTTGCACCCTTCGGCATGCTGTTGGTCCTTCAGCTGCCAGTCTATATTGCTAACCAATCAGCTGCTGCACCTGTTCCTTAACCTTGACCCAATCAACTGCATCTTCTTCCTGCTCTGACCACACCCACTCACTTTGGGAAGTGGTGAAGAGTGTCAAACCTCCTTCATGACATGTACTTCTATGTAACATGAGCTGAGTATAAAAAGGCATATTTTAAATCCAGACCAATTCTTCAGCACTGAGACTGGCTTTGTGGAAACCTGATTCTGGATTTTGGTCAATACCAGCACTGGGTGAGTGCATCTTTTTTGACAGGCTTCAAACTTACTATAGCAGTATGTACAGTGCCAACTTTGACATTGTTTGATTAAGAAATGCAAGCAGTATCTCTAGAAATGCAACAGATGTATTGCTAAATGCCACTCCCACCCTCCTTGCATGGTGTTAACTGAATAATTGTCATTATTATTATTATTATTATTATAACACTATTTCACTATCTGTATTTATGTGAGAGGGAAAAGTAAAACAGAACTTGAGTTGTGTAAAAGTAACAGTGACCATTCCATCACACCAAAATGCAAAAACAATAACAACAAAAAAAAAAGATAAAATAAAACAAATAAAAGACAGGCACATTTAAAACAGGCACGTGTTTATCTGGTACCACACTGTGTTAATGCAAGGATAAAACTATCTGACTATAAATTCAAATGCAATGCTGTCTGTAAATCATATATGTGTCCAACTTCTCCAAGTTACAACTTAGACAGGCTTTAAATTTGGCAGGTAACTTACACAGGGTACAAATGTGTACACTCCCTACTTTGACATTATTTGGATAACAAACGCAATATAATGGGGGCTCCACTGGTCTCAGAAAGTGATTATCTATGGATGACAGAAGGGAGGGAGGCTGATGTTGCGAAACCCAAAACACCCGAGGATCTCAGGAAACATCACTGAAGATACTGTATGCCCCGGTGCATCCACAGATGTATCAAAACACTAAAGACAGTTTAAAGTTTAGCACTCAAAGCCTTGATTGGTGTTAGTATAATGTTCAGGACATTTTGCACGTGCTAGTAAAAGTTTAGAAATATTTTTACCTACCACTGCTAAGTGAAGTTAGGAGTTAGTGTGTGATCAAAAAGCTTTTTGTTGCTGCATCTATTTTTTTTTTCACCTATATCATGGACTGGCGACCTGTCCAGGGTGTACCCTGCCTCTCGCCCTATGTTAGCTGGAGATAGGCACCAGCGCCCCCCGCGACCCCTAGTGGATAAAGCGGTAGAAAATGAGTGAGTGAGTGAGGAGAAATTAGATGATTTTGTCACTGGTTCACACAAACTCATCCACCATGTCCACCATTTTTCCAGTGCAGTGAAATATGGAAGCTGACATTTCATCCATTAGATTTTTGATAATCACCCTTTAATGCACTTATTGGCATTTCCTTTCATTGATGTGCTATTGTTTCCATCTTTGTCAAGCATTTCATTCAGTATGTAAATATACATATATGTTTTTAAATTGTATACCTATTGTTTGCTTTAATGCTAACAAGCTACAGTACCGTATTTTCCGCACTATAAGGCGCACCTAAAAGCCTTTAATTTTCTCAAAAACCGACAGTGCGCCTTATAATCCGATGCGCCTCGTATATGGATCAATATTGGTTAATTACGGCTATCGTAGTCAGGGGGCGTCGCTGAAGTAACAGCGGTAAAAACAGAGAGGAATTCCAGTCCCACACCACTTGTGTGTGTACAAAGACCCCCACAATGGCGCCTTTCAAGAGACACGCTTACGACGCAGAGTTCAAACTCAAGGCTATCAGTCATGCAGTAGAACATGGGAATAGAGCAGCAGCGAGAGAATTCAACATTAATGAATCTATGGTACGGAAGTGGAGGAAGCAACAAGATGACCTGCGCCAAGTGAAGAAGACTAAACAGAGTTTCCGGGGGAACAAAGCGAGATGGCCACAGTTGGAGGACAAACTCGAACAGTGGGTTGTTGAACAGAGAGCAGCAAGTAGAAGCGTCTCTACAGTCACTATTCGAATGAAGGCAACAGCGCTAGCTAGCGACATGAACATTAATGAATTTAGAGGCGGTCCTTCTTGGTGCTTTTGTTTTATGAAAAGATGTAGTCTCTCCATCCGCACACGAACTACTGTCTCGCAGCAATTGCCAAAAGATTACAAAGAAAAGCTGGCCTCTTTCCGTGCATACTGCAAAAACAAGATCACTGAAAAGAAGATCCGACCAGAGCACATCATCAACATGGACGAGGTTCCACTCACCTTTGACATCCCTGTGAACCGCACTGTGGAGAAAACGGGGACCAGTACGGTGAATATACGCACCACAGGGAATGAGAAGTCATCCTTCACTGTAGTTCTCGCATGCCAGGCTAATGGCCAGAAACTTCCACCCATGGTTATTTTCAAGAGGAAGACCTTGCCAAAAGAAAACTTTCCAGCCGGCATCGTCATCAAAGCTAACCCGAAGGGATGGATGGATGGATGAAGAAAAGATGAGTGAGTGGCAGAGAGAAATTTATGTCAAGAGACCGGGTGGCTTTTTTCACACAGCTCCGTCCCTATTGATTTATGACTCCATGTGCGCCCATATCACCGATGGTGTCAAAAACAAGTTAAGCACACTAATTCGGTGCTTGCCGTCATTCCGGGTGGATTGACTAAAGAACTCCAGCCGCTAGATATTGGTGTCAACAGGGCGTTCAAAGCTAGAGTGCGAACTGCATGGGAGCAGTGGATGACTGAAGGCGAACACACGTTCACCAAGACGGGGAGACAGCGCCGAGCGACATACGCCACAATCTGCCAATGGATCGTGGATGCCTGGGCTGATATATCAGTCTCAAATGTGGTCCGAGCTTTCACGAAGGCAGGAATTGTCCCTGAACTGCCAGGCAACAGCAGCGACACTGACTCGGATAATGACGACTTTGACGAGACAGAACCGGGCACGCTGGATGCTGTATTCGCCCAACTGTTCAACTCGGACACTGAAGAGGAAGAATTCGAGGGATTCGTGGATGAGGAATGAACTGAAAAAGTGAGCTTTACGTGTTTCTTTCACGTGTTTACAACTGAACAAGGCTGGGAGATATTGTGAATATGGACATTAACGTTTGAACAACGTTGAGTTATTGTTATATTGTTATTGCTTTGCACTATTTCGAGAGTTACCATATTGTGATTGCACTAACATTTGATATACCATAGCGGTATCAGACTGTTTCTTTTACGTGTTTACTGAATCAGAGAAAATTTCCCCTCCACGTTTGTGAAAGCACTAACTACGTGATAAAAAGTTGCACTACCTGTTGTACCTTGCTGTTGGTAAAATATAATACTACGTCACTGACGTTACCTCGGGAAAAAAATAAAACAGCTGTCCATGTAGCCTTGAACTGTGACAAATGGAGTTGGAAATACATTGTTTTCAACAAAGGCGGCGCAAATACCGGTAAGAGCTACTGGTACGTACGGTACCATATTGTGAATGCACTAACTTGTTTTGGGAGTGAACGGAGTTGTCAGAACGGTGTTTTGTATTCTGTTAATAAAGTTTGACTGACTGACTTATCTGACTGTTTTGTTGACATTCCCTTTAGCGCAGCTCCATCTAGTGGATGCATAACACAACCCCAGCCAGCCACTACAGTTGTTTCTATTCTATGCGCCTTATAATGCGGTGCGCCCTATATATGAAAACAGTTTTAAAATAGGCCATTCATTGAAGGTGCGCCTTATAATCTGATGCGCCTTATAGTGCGGAAAATACGGTATGTAGTTGGGAACACAAGGATAATAAACTCCACAATCAGATGAATCCATACCAAGATCCTTAACTGCTTCCACCACCTCCCTCCAGGCTCATTTTCAATGTTTGATGTCAAATAGGACTTATATCTGCTTAACCATAATTTGATTGGTCAGAGTCTGCACTGGAGTATTTGCATAAGTGAGATTTGATTGGCTAGTGCTTGTGCTGTCTCTTAAAAATCCGGACCTTTTCTCATCTTCTACTGTACACAAGCAAGGCACGATCACAGTGCAGTTCAACAATGCGAAGAGCATTCAAAGTGAACAAGGGCTGTTGATCAAGCATCCGTATGCAGCCCAAGTTTATTATTGACTCATCATCAAAGTAATGTAAACAATTCAGAAGCCACAAAGTGTGAATTTGCTCTTGTCCAAGATAATCAGCATTTACAGCACCAACCCATTCAGACCAAGTATAATCAAGATGGACAGAATATGTCATAATTGTCTTGGTGCTCTTACAAGTCTTTTTGGCCCTCTGTTGTCACTATGGTAACATGCCAAACAACTGCAAGGACATATGCAAATGAGTGTAGGAGAAATAAGTCTTTGGCACGGCCACTGTGGATGACAGATGCTACTGACAGACACACCATAGGGCATTTTGTCTCACAGATGCAAAGCTGCAACACGACGGGGCTAAGATTTGGTGGCTTTTTAGTGGCTAACAAGATTCGAACATCTTGGCAGTGGCAGTGTTCAGGGTGAAGCAGAGTGTGAACAGTCATGGCTCAAATTGGGGAGGCAGATATTAAAAAAAAAAAAACACAAACCTGGTGTTAAAAGGGAAAAGTCTTTTAAGTGTTGTTATTGACACATTATCAACACTTACTTTTTCAAACACCACTGAACACATCTCTGTTTTCATGATCCAACCAGACACTCACTTTTACTGTTAACATGGCCGCCAGCATGAGCAGAGTAAAATACAGACTTTAGCCACTTATCGAAATTGTCACCTAATAAAGAACATGGTCTCCACTTTATCTCACTATTAAGCAGCTTTTTTCCATCTAAAAAATATTTTTTGTAAATTAGGTAAATCCAAAGAAAGGATTTCAAAGCCCGCAATCACAAGATAACACATTTGAACTTACTGATGGAGGTAGCGGTGGATTAACAACTTCTCTGTGATGTAAAACCAGTCTTCTTCTCTATGGACTTGACAAGAAGTGGGTTGCAAAAGTGAATTTCCAGCCAAAGAAAGCCTGACTAATGATAATAAAACACTGCAAAGATATTCTGAAAATACTGTGGACATGCAGGTGTTGATTGTTTGAGATGAGTATTAACTGGCTAAATTCTGATTTCCTTCTGTCACTTCTGGCAGACCCAAGTGAGTCAATGAAAGAGCTCTTCTCCTTTTTCTTATTTTCTTATCATTTCCAACAGGCTTTACACTAAGGGGTGTAACGCTGCTCCCCAGATTTCACACCGTTTAAAGGATTAAAAGTTATTTATTACAGGTTTTCTCATCCTCTCGTGTCCTCAATCTCATCTTTTTATCATCATTCTTCTTGAAGGTTCTTAAACACAAAGTTCTCCACCCAACTACCCACCTTCTTCCTCCTTCCTATCCAGGTTCCAGGAGGCCGCACAGTAAGAGATGACGTCGGCTTCTTCAGCTTTATCACAGTTCAAACTCTCCTTAGTCGTATCCACCTCATACATTAGTTAATAATGTGCCATTACCTCATATAACCCAAATATAATGTAGGTTGAAACACATACACTGACAAAAAAAATAGGAGGCTTCTTTTAATGATAGTTTTATCATTTTTGCATAATCCAAAAGGAGTTTGTTTCTGAGTTGATGTTCTGGTGAAAGCATATTAACATAGGGCTAACTGCATTTTTTTTATATTTCACTGAATTTGTTATTCCTTGAAACTTCCCACTGGAGCCTTTCAATTTTTTCCACATTTTCCTGTTACTCAGAGTGAATTTTTGAGTCACAGGCGTGAAAAAAAATGCCACAAATGCATAGTACCATGCCAATCATTGCATCTCCTTTCATTGTCATTCATTAAATAGTGATACATTTTCTTTCCTAATTGAATTTCATTAAGCAAAAAAAAAAAAAGGTACACTGATGCCCCATGTCCACTTGCAATGCATCTGCGTGTTAATGCCTTTCAAGATATTTTCATTGTATGGGAATTTTTTTTTCTCCAACTGAGTATACTAACCCCAAATCTAACCCCAAAGTGTTGCAACCTTACTGCATTTGTGCTTATTTATCACCGTTTGTCTTCAGCTGCAGCCTGAATTGCAATGAGCTGAAATGAAACTTGGCCCAAAAACTGGGAAATATGTGAAAACAGATAATTGATTGAGGGCACTGAAAGTAAATTAAAAAAAAAAATTAATTAAAATGAATAAAAAAATATAAAACACCAAATGTTTTTAGGATCTTAGAAGTCAATCAGGATGTTTGACTTTGTTAAAAGAATAAATTTAATGTTAACATCTCCAAAAGCATCCAGTATAGGTTTGATTGTAACTAAGATCACTAGGAAACAGCTTATGAACAGTTGTATGAGCTATTTGGATGTATTCATTCATACTACTCTTCTTTCCTCCTTTAAACCAATTAGACCATTGATCCAGACGGTATATGCAGAACGATGAAAAACGTATCAACAAACATGCTTTTGTAGTTTTCTAGGAGCGATGGCTATCTAGTAAGTGTCTAATGACTTCTGTCCAGGGGAGCTCAATGGAGCAAGACGCTTGAAATGGGAGCAACAGCTGAATCAAAAGATGGGTGCATTTCAGAGGCTGCCATGCTGGATGTATACAAATGCTGCTAGACACAGGTTCTATGTCATCATTGCTTTAAGCCTGCCTCTAGCATGCCTAGGGAAAAAAAAACATTGTGATTGGTTCCCGTTATAGAAGATTCTGTAGTTGGCCGAAATGGCATCCTTGCCAGGCATCTTCACAAAGTTCACACTGGCGGACTTGGCTAAGATCACCCAGGCTACATCTTCCCCACAATGTACAATTCTTCCTCGCACTTTCCTGTGCTCTGCAGTAAAGGTACAGTGTGCCATCATTTTTTTTTCCCCTGCACATCAACTACACTTTTTCTGAACAAATTGCTTATGATTTGAGCACATTATCTTCTATCTGTAATACAAAATGCCACACTGAAATCATTCTTTGCCTGGAGCAAAGATTCAGGTGAAATTTTAAAACAACACTAATTGGACAAAGAAATAAAGTCGCTCGGGGAAACCGCACTCAATTTCTTTTTGAGCTCAGTCCTAGATATGCTGATCAGCACAAAGATTTCAAATTGTAACAAGAATATTAAATGCCTTTTGAATATGCCCTGCTCAAAAAAATAATTGGAACATATGAATTTCCCCAAAATAACTAATTGGAAGCAAATGCAAATGGACCAGTTTAGTGCTTTAATAATAAAAACACTGAATACAAAAAGGAAAAAAAACAATAGTTTAAAAGGAATGCACACTTAATATATATGCTAAATTTTATTGTCCACATGACCTGCGCTCTGTGGTGTACAAGATCTGAAAGTGGGCTCACAGAAATGGCAACAAACTGTGATGGTACCTAAGTTGACATGTCATCCTCTGATTGGCTGGAACTAGAACAGCCAATCATAGCGATCTTTTTCATCAATGGATACCGATATCGATTCAGCGTGCTGTATCGTCTGTAAAGCCATTGGAGGAGCTCCTGTCGATGCCATTCATGGCCATCGACTGCTAGATGTCTGACCAGTGGGGTGGTCAGACATCAAAATACCAAACTACTTACAAAGATGTGGTTCAGATTCTGCATAAAATAAACTCTACACAAGAAAAGTAATAGTGTGTTGGAAAGAGTTAATGCAAAGACATGTTACTCTCAACAAGTGGTATTGGAATATTTCAAAATGCACGATGAGTTATTGCAATAACCAATCATCATCAAGGTTTTACCAATGTCAAATAATATAATGATGATGTTTTTGAAACTGAGGACAAAATTTGGTTGCATTTTGTGGTTAGGATATACAATCCTTCAGCCATGGTTGATGGTGGGAAGAAGTAGCTGCTTCTTCATTCTCTTCTTTCGGTGTCCAAAGGTTATTTATTTTAATATGGCATTAAATGCTATATATGTATTTTGTTTTTTGGCTTCTCCTTCTCATGTGGTCACCACAGCAGATCACCTGCTCTTTTGTAGTGATCCGCGTTTGATTTGGCAGAGGGTTTTGTATGCCAGATTCCCTTCCTGACACAACCCTTCCATACATCCAGGCTTGGGATTGGGTACCTTGCTTAGAGGTACCCCCAGCCCTTGACAACCCTTGAGTTACAAGTCAAGTTCCTTTTCCACCAGGCCATTGGCTGTCTAATTAATGTGACATATCAGAGAGGAATTATTGCATTGTTTTGAGATGCATGTGTCCACAAGGTCGGTGCTGTTTATTCTGATCTACATATATATTTGGCTTCTTGATACTTTGTTGCATCCTACAATTTTGACACTAAATATTTTATGTCTGCATATATATGACAAACTGAAAGAAAGTAATTTACATAATTCCAGATAAAACACAGTTTATCACAGTTTACTTTATGACAGAATGGGGGGGTCCGGAGTATTCTGTAACAAATGCGAGTGGACAGCCAGTGTTGTTTCAGATCTGGGCTGTATGTAAGGTTATAGTGTAAAGCCATAGATCACTGTCAGATTGTATCAGCCAGTCTTATGTGAAGCTTACTGTGAACAGCAATATCCAAAAGTCATTTACTTGACAGTGTAACACCATGCTGCTAAGATGACAGACAGACCACTTTCTCTAAGAATCTCCTGCTTGTGCCTGGGGAATGAAAATGTGCTAAACACAGTGAAAACCAATCTCGTTTTTCATAATCATTCCTGGGATTTTCTTCGGTCTCCAAATGCAAGAGTGACATTAAGCCCTATAGCAGCAGGATTGGCCCGTAGTTAGATTTGGACCTATCCAACCGTAGTCATTCTGGGAGTCCATTTGGCCTTTGCTATCAACTACCCTTGTCCCTCTCCTCATGCACACACAGATAGCCCAAAGCCTGTCTGAAAGCTTAAATTAGAAAAAAGAATCAAACAGAAAAAAATAAAATAAATAAATAAATTTCACATACATGAACCCATAGTCACACTTTCACACTAAACTTGGTAGTCCAGCAAACACTTACGGCTCAAAAAGTGAGCATAGATGGATAAAACGTGCACTTTTAAACAAGCAAGCAAAGTTTATTTCTATAACACTTTTCACAGATAGAAATCACAGAGTGTTCCACAGTGAAAATAAGAATGCACTCAGTAGGGTGACAGTAGCTCAGAGGCAGAGTGAGTTGCCTTTTAACTGGAAGGTGTTGGATTCGATTCCCAGCTCCGCTATTTTACATGCCGAGCATGTCTTGGGCAAGACACTTTACCCACTGTTGCTCAGGCAGCTGTGCCAGAAGAGTGTGAATGGCTATGAAAGGTATGTGATAGGAAATGCACTGCACATATATATGCTGTATGAATTTAAGAATGGGTGTGAATGTGTTTGAATGGGTATGAGTGGGTGAATGTTAAAAAGGTAGTGTAAAACAGCTTTGAGTGGTCGTCAAAACTAGAAAAGTGGGATATAAATACAGACTTTACTATTTAAACAAGATGAAAACAATCAGTATGAACGAAACCATTCAGCCTAAAGCTAAAAGCCAATCTCAAAAGCTATGATTTAAACTCTTTCCTGGGGAAAATAGACAACATAGAGGCATAGGAAGTGTATTCCATAGTTGCGGAGCTGCAGCCTGAAAGAGCAATCTCCTCTGGTTTTGAAATAAAATAATTAATTAAATATAAATAATGAATTAAATATAAGCAAATGTCCATCACTTTGAAACCATCGTGATTCCACACAATGCTGATAAAGCTCTTTGGCTTCACATTCTCTGTGTCTCTCTCGAGACAGCAGTGTTTCAATTACCATATCGCTGACAACTCTCAGGTGCTACACAGGAAGTGATTCTTATAGGTCAAGACAGTCAGATGCAACAGCAACATCGCACTAGCTAGGCCAGCAATCATGCTGGAGTGCAACTTTATTCTCTATGAACTGCTGTTGGATTCATGGTCTGGTTCCAAATCCAAAGATTTTTAGCATTTCTAAAAAGATGGTGTGTTATGTCTTTAGAACTGTCATTCTAACCTGTTGGATTGGCTTGGAGTTGTGTAATTCACAGTGGAATGGGATAACATTTCCAGAAAGATTAAAAAGCGATCATATGCTGCAACTCAACAGAATGGGGTCATCTGGTTTTTGTATATCTTGTATCAATGCTCATCATCAAGGGGATTATCAATGTGACAATCTTAGGCTTTAGGGTACATCATCCACTGTATATCGACTCTATGCCTGGTATCTTTACTACCCCAGCATTTTTGAGCCCAAGATGATTTCCAAACTGGTGGACATTGCTGGTTCTATTTTGTTTTACAACACAAGGGCTGCAATAAAGTCTGTTACGGTTTTAAGTACAGTGAACTCTTAAAGCTTGAAACCACCACTGGTACTGTTTTGGACCCTTGCCAGCCACTATGGAACTGTGAGCAAACTGAGTCACATGATGTCCAGAGCTCTATCAACTGTGGAAGAAAAACTCTGTAACACTTACTTTTAGATTCATTTGCGTGTTGTCATTATCTTCACAGAAAGATAATGACGACAGAAATATCCACTCTTACTTTAAACCACTGTTGTTTCACATTAGTCGTACTTTCGGAACCTAAGCAAACAACTGCACAGGACAGAATCAGCTTCCTGTTTGTAACAGGACATACATGCTCAGTGTATCTGAATAGTAAAAGTAAGGAAGTAAGTAAGTAAATTTCCTTTATAGAGCACTTTTCTCAAGATTTTAAAATGGATTCTAAAATTCACTGGTAACAGGGAGGCTAAAACAGGCATGATATGCTCCCTTTTGTGTGTTCCACAGAGCTGGGATGCTTGTCTGGACACATCGTTGAATGAAAATGTGATAATATGGATGTAGCATGAAGCACGGACTATATAAACTATATATATTTTTTGGTTTGGCTGTGTTTTACATCACATATTTTCTAGATACCAGACACAGATTTTCTGGATGCTTACTTCCAGATCTAGAGACGATAAGGAACCTAATTCAGGAAAAATGAAGAAATACTGTATATTAAATTATACACATAAAAGGGATAGTTTAGTGTGCTGTTGTGTATTTTCAACTCTAACTTTGCAGAGCAAACTGCCAGTTTCCGTGAAACAGCATGCAACCCAGGCACTTGCTCTCTGATAACATGGCTGCCAGCAAGGACAGAAGGCAAACAGATTTTAGCCACTTATCACAAGACCCTAATAAAATCTACACCTGCTTGTAGTATGTGTTGGCAAGAAGCTATAGCAATTGATTAATATAAGCAAGGCAATTCTATATAAAAAATACAGAATAATAATAATGAAAAAAATGATGTTAGAGGAATAAACACCATACACTTTTCTTTGTCGCGTGTAAGGAGAGGAAAACAGAAAACCACCACCAAGAATGACATTGAACCATTAAATATTATGAAATTTTAATCTTATTTATATTTTCTTACTAATGCTTTGTCTACAATATCTTGTTAGCAGCCAATTTTCAGTTAGAAAATCTTTTCCAGCTGGAAATAGAAGTTTGTAAACCACTAACCCTTTAACATCACAGTATTGAAATCCTTTGATTGGAAGTGACACACACATCATAGCCAACCGAGGTGCAAATATGTAGACCAGCAGCTCCTGTGTCCTTACAAGCTAAAAATGATTATACTATCTTTAAAGTTCCATAAGGCATTTAGCAACAGTTAGCACTTTTGCCTCACAACAAGAAGGTTGTAGATTACAGTCATGGTTCAACCGGGGCCCTGTGTTTGACTGAGATATCTACATTTGCCATGGCTTTTCCTCACAGTCCACAAGACTGTGCAGGTTGTTCCTCTCACTACCTGATTTGTTCTGAGTATGTGTAAAGTGTGACTACTAACTGTTAAAATTATTTACATCAGGTTCAGGGATTTTTAATAAAACACTATTATATAATGTCTTAGTTATTCTTAGAACATAAATTACAGATTTGTATTCATCTTTCCTTTGAGTTTGTGTCACCGAGTGGTTACGACATGCAGCTAAAAACAAGAGATGCGGAGGCTCCTTGCATGAACCAGCTGACTGATTTTAATTTATTCATACACAGTCACTCAGTTAAATAGCATCACTTCCTTTCAACCCGGCTTTCAAAATAAGAGCCACTGACTGACTGATGTGCTGTCTTTAGATGGTGGCAGCTGCGCTTTGTGTCTCATTGTAATTGTTTCACCCACAGTAATCTACCTTAGATCTCTGTGATTGTGTTACTTATGTTTTAAATTCTTAACATCTTGTATTTTTAGTTCAAATGACATTTCAACCTGTCCATGGCGTACCCCTCCTCTCATCCTGTCAGCTGGAGTTAGGCACCAGCGGCCCCTGCGAACCTCTTTTGGAGGATAAAGCAGTAGAAAGTGAGTGAGTGTTTTATTTTGCATTGTTGTAATTGATCCAGACTCCTTAACTCAAGGTTAGAGTCTATTTTTTTACCATTTGTTTTATTTTGTGATCCAGGAACTTTTGTCCCTGTGTATTTTTTTTTATCTTAATTTACCTAACTAAATAAATAACATTTTCCAAAAACACCTGGTTTTAATGTTGTAAGCAGTACATGGATGAATAGATGGACTTTTTGACCATTTATCTTGTTTTGATCCATCTATCTGCCTCTGTTGTAAATCAAGAGCTGATTATGCACGATATGGCTCGTGGCTTAATGGCTTGAAAGGAGCAGCAGGCGATGTCTCTCTGCTTAGTTGTTTCTCAGGAAAGTAACTGGCAGCAATATGGTTTCTGTGCTGGCAGAGACAGTTCTTATTGCTACCAAAGTGAGAGTGTGATGTGTTGGACAAGGCACTAAAGAAGATGCGTGCCATACATTTGTAGTAAATTTACAGGTGCACTGAAGGTCAATGTCAAAGTCTCAGAAATAGCTGCTGAAGGTTTTTTTTTTTTTCTCCCTGAACCCAGTTATGATGTAATCTGCAATGAGAGCCAGAGGGTTTTCTCTCTCACTTGGCAGCCATCCTCAGATTAGGGCTTTCTAATGATTATCAAAACTCTGGCATTAGTGCTTTGAAACAATTTCTCCTCATTCTGTACCACCCCAACAATTCTGTTCCACCATATTTGTGTGGGCTGCAAACATTTGTGCAACCTCTGTAGAGGACATTTTGTTATTTTATGTGAATTTGAGCATTCTTGACCATTGTTGGGAGTAACAGTACAAAGTACAAACATATTAAGTCCACAAAATTCATTTATTTAGTAGTGTTTTCAAAAAGAATCATCTTTTCTGGCAGGCAGGCAGACACAGACTTTGATTGTGTGCTGTGGTTGTATCACTGTTGTATATTCACAAGTATTTTCAGCATTCCTTTTTTTTTTTTTTAATTCTCTCTCTTTCTCTCTCTTTTTGCTAGTGAAAAAAACAACACTAACAAGCAAAAAAATGACATTGCAAAACAATATCTCAAATAAGGTGGAAAGGTGGGAAAAGAAGAAATAAGATTAAATAAATAGATAAATAAATACAATGTGAATACTGTGCCCAGGGTAAGAAATAGAATTAAATGAGCGGCACAAACATGACACACCATGTTTACCAACTCTTACAAATGATGACAAGATTAGTGTTTGATTAGCTATTCAATATTATGTTCACATAGGGGCCCATACTTTCAGGATTCTTATCTTCACCTTCCAAATTAACTGTCCATATACTGGCCATCGGAGTCATTTTCATTATCCATTCATTACACTAGATACTGCTTTTGGTTTTCCACTGTCTGAGGATAATTCTGCAAGCAGAGGTCAGAGTCAGTCTACACCACAAAGTCTGGCGAGCTGATAACGTCAGCCCCTCTGTTATTATGCCAATAGTGCCAGGGTCAGTGATAGTTCTGTCCTCAATACTTTATTGAGGAATGCTATTATATTTTCCTACAAATTCTTTAACATTTCACCTTCATATAACATATATACATCTGTAGGTTACATGTACCCCTACTCCTATCACAGCACCAAAACATATCTGATTCCCATAAAATCAGTCTTACCTCCTTAGGGGGGTCCAGTAACTCCTATGAATGAGACTATTTGTAATGAATCATGTCTGCATTTCCCTTGAGATCTTGCACAGTACCCAACCATTTTTTTCCAAGTCATTATGGACCTCACCTTGTAAGCCCTCCTCCCAGGCTTTGGTGTGGGTGAGACTGACTCATTAGGTTATAGAATCCAAAAAGTAAGTATATGCCAAATTTTAAATTTGTTAGTGGAAAGCACAAGTTTCTCTTTTTCACATCATCTTGCTCTAAGGTTATTAGAGCAAGATGATATATACATATGTGTCTCTCCACACTTAGGTACAGTAAAATACAAGTTGCTGTAATGATGTGGTTGCATGTAAGGACCAGTGCGCGGAGGCGAGGATAAGTTAACCAAGGTTTATTACAAAAAATGGAAACTAAAGGACACAGTCACAGGAAAGTGGGCTTAAACAAAAAAAGGGGAAGAACCAAAGGAAGGGCGCTGAGGCTGGCCAGCTGGCAAGGCAGGACTCAGGGAATGAAAACTAGAGGGAAAAAAGGGAGACAAAAAACTGAAAACACCGGCAAAAGGTTCTAGTAGGAGAGAGTAGCAGGTGATTCGACACAGGTTACCCATGTACTGAAAGGGGACACACTGACACCAGGAAACAGGAAGTCGCAGTTTAAGTAGAGAGGGGTTGATGAGCAGATCAGGGACAGCTGTGGTGATTAGTCCTCCTGCCTCACCTGCCAGCCAGCCTTCTGAAAAGAAAAGAACAGAACACTTCCCCAGGAACACAAGTACTTACAAAACAAACTAGAAAATAAAGAATAAAGGGAGAGGCAGCTCAAGCCAGACGTGAACATAACAGTTGGGTCTATTTCAAATATAATGAAGTATCTGCAATCTATCAGTGATCTCTCTCACACGCACAAAATCAGCACGTGTGTTAAAACAGCTGTTGCATTGCAGCACGGCTCAAGCAATCCCTGTCTTCCTCTCTGAGACAAACGCAGCTGCATTAAATCCAGCTAACAACTGCTTTATCCAGAAAAGAATCACTGAGCCACATTCTGAAATTATAACCTGACAGCAGGAAACACTAGCCAAATGTAATCATAGTCCAATTCAGAGAATTATTTTTTAGAGGTGAGCAGGGACACAGAATGTGTCGTTATTACTCTGCACTTGTTGTGAGGAAGCTTCAAAACTGAGTGTCTGGTCTGTGCAAAGTTGCCACAATCTCCTACTTCTCTTCCTCTTGAAAATTATTTGTGTCACAATCATAAGCAAACTGCTATGTTTTCTTATTATTTATTTATTTTTTTTTTAATTAATATTAAACTCCACAGTGCATTTAAAAGTAGCCCAACCTATATATAGTATAGTAGGGTAATACTGGACATATATACTCAATTAGGTTACGCCAACAAATGCATACACCATTGATATACTGTATTTGCAATAGTTCATTTGTTTGGCAACTACTTCAGATTCATTTTTAGGGTATAAAGTCTTTAAACATTATAAAGTTAATAATCAATTCTGTCAAAAATGTAAGAGAGAGTAAGACACAGTGGCTAGTGCTCTCATGAGCTGCTCACCAATCTGTTACAATTACCATCAAGCTTCAACACTGAGAGCCATCCAAATTTCATCAAAGAAAGGATTTTGCTGGAGAAGGTGCAGTTGGTTCATAATTTGGTGCAATTTGGACACACAAACACATTTAGTATTAATAAACTTTAAATGAACGAGCAACCTGCTCAGGTCTGCAGCAGCAGCGTGGCAGGGCTGCATGTCATGTGCACACCTGGGATAAGAGCTGTTCAGCAATCTGGGGGGAAGAAAAAGGAAATTTAATATACCAAAAATAGCAAAAAGACAGAGCTGGAAACCTTTACAGTTTTGAGACTCTAACTACAGGTATATTTTCAGTTTTGTTTTAAACCATTGAACACAGCAGCATGGTAATTATTATTCTTTTTTTTCCATTTTGCCATTCAATTGTGATTTTTATTTTACTTTATTTTTTTTTAGGCCATGAACAACTCTACATGATAATGTAAAAGTTATTTTGGGGTAATGATAGCTCAGTGCTAGAGCCATTTCAACTGGAAGGTTGTGGGTTTGATTCCCGGCTCTGTTAGTCTACATGTGTCATTGGGCAAGAAATAATGGGTGTGAATGGGTGAATGGCAAAAAACTGTTGTAAACTGTTAACTAGAAAAGCAAATACAAGCCATTCCCTTTGTGGTTATGAATGATTTCAAAAAATAATCCAGTGTAAAATAAAACTACATGTACCATACACTCAACACAGACTGGCTAAAGTGTACAGTGTATAAATATGTTGTTTATCTGTTAATTAATCTCCTTTTTGAAATATCTGTTGATTGTCAGATTACAAAAAAGGGAGAAAGGCATTTAATTGATTAACTTCTCTTGAGGGCCACATGGATGGTGTGGTGGTTAGCACTCTAGCCTTTGCAGCACAAAGACCCGGGTTCGCAGTCGTAACAAGGGCCTTTCTGCGTGGAGTTTGCATGTTCTCCCTGTGTGTGTGTGTGTGGGTTCTCTGGCTTCCACCCACAGTCCAAAAACATGCAGATTTGGGGATTAGGCACTCTAAATTGCCCACAGGTGTGAATGTGAGAGTAAATTGTTGTTTCTCTCTATGCGTGGTACCCGGCCTCTTGCCCTATGTCAGCTGGGCGCACCAGTGGATAAAGCGGTAGAAGAGGAGTGAGTGAGTGAACTTCTCTCAATGCCACTTCATATTACAGCAATCAGTGATTAAACAGTGCTGTCTAATCCAAGGTAAATCACTACTATAATAAGATATTTAGAGTGAAAGTACAGTTTTGCAGGGTTTTAATGGGTCATTGATTGAAATTTTGATAAATGGTAGTTCTCGAATGATCTGACTTTCAGAGAAATTGCTTTTCCTCGTGACACTACTCAGTTACATTTAAAAGGGTAGATTCTAGTCAGTACCTGCCTCGATCACTTCATTGCCTCTGGCATTCTGATAAAAATTACTTAAGTCATTGATTAAAATGTATGCAGGTTAATGCTAGAGGTGACTTTCCCCACTTAGCATAATCAGCTTATTACACAGGCAAATAAACAAACCATTGATCACAGTGTTCCCTGACAGAGGAAGTACATTAGAAGGAAAGAATTTGAGATCATGTTAAACCAGTGTGCAACACCAACGTGCTTGAGATGGTCACACTCGATTGTCTAATAATTAATTTTAGACATGTGTGCATTGTACCATCATCTGCTCCTGCATCTGTTTACTACAATAATACTGTTGTGATTATGGAATCTGTACCAAAGTGAAATATGGAAAATGTAGCCATGATAGACAATCTGAAAACCTGCTGAATAATCTTTACCATACAGTGAAAATTTCTGCCCATTTATGACACAGTTTTAGGTAGCAAACTTGTCTAGACTGCTTCGTCTGATGTTGTTTGTACATTTCTGCCATGCCAGAAGGGCAAAATCAAGCTTTCTCACAGTTGAAGCAGGGTGATGACTTCATTTCCCAATGTTTATTGCATTTTTCTTCTAACTGAACTTATGCAAAGCTGCATATAGAGCATCTGAAAGCCACGATGATACAAAGCTGGACAAAGTCGTTCATCATTGTTCATTAGCAACTCAACGATATTGTCCAGATTTTTACCAAACCACTTGCCCAGGCTTAGTAAACTCCCCTCTGGACAGGTTAAAGTACAGTGGATACAACTCAAGTCCTTTTCCCCACGTTTATTACACCTACACAGTTAGTTGGACTTACAGTCAGGTTGTAAACCTGTAATACAAACACAAAGCCTAGGGTTAACTAATGATATTATTCATGTGATATTGAATTTCCAACGGTACTAGCTTTCGCTCACTCACCAATGAGGCGTACCACCAAATGAATGCCCAACCCATGCATGGTTGGGCATTCAGTTGGTGGTACCACTTCATCGACAGCCAAACAGTGCTGGGAGCCTTCCAGAGAGAGAGCTACGGATTCCAGACATTCTTCGTGAACTGAATCGGAGAGATCCAGAAAGCTGGGCCCGTGACTGACTGGTAATGGATCACCTCCATTCATGTGATATTGAATTTCCAACGGTACTAGCTTTCACTCACTCACCAACGAGGCGTAGCAGTCCTGATGATTATTCTTGCAAATGTGTCTATAGGATCAGTCACAGGTGCTTTTTGGAGAACTGTGCGTTCCCCTTATACATATACTGGAAGTTACTTTGCTTAATAGACTTCAAAGTTAGATGAAAGATATGAAAGCTATGAAAGCCGACACAATAACTGCCAGGAAGTTCTACACCTCCCAACTGGTTTACTGATTCTTAAATCCAAGTAGGCCACCTTAATTAGTTCAACAGCGTAAAATTCCCCCATGATAAGACGTATGAAGTTACGTCCTAAGTACATGAATATGAACAACATAAACATGGTGGTTCTAATGTCCATGACCATAATGCCCATATGTCCATGACATCTTGGGTCGCCTAATGACATCCTTTACCGAAACGCTCCATGTGGTGGGGATCCTTCGCCGAAACATACCACATGGAGTGGATCCATTACCTAAACACACCACGTGGAGGGGATCCATTACCAGTCAGTCACGCGCCCAGCTTTCTGGATCTCTCCGATTCAGTTCACGAAGAATGTCTGGAATCCGTAGCTCTCTCTCTGGAAGGCTCCCAGCACTGTTTGGCTGTCGATGAAGTGGTACCACCAACTGAATGCCCAACCATGCATGGGTTGGGCATTCATTTGGTGGTACGCCTCATTGGTGAGTGAGCGAAAGCTAGTACCATTGGAAATTCAATATCACATGAATAATATCATTAGTTAACCCTAGGCTTTGTGTTTGTGTTTATATTACAGGTTTACAACCTGACTGTAAGTCCAACTAACTGTGTATGTGTAATAAACGTGGGAAAAGGACTTGAGTTGTATCCGCTGTACTTGTTCTGATAACCTGTCCAGAGGGGAGTTTACTAAGCCTGGGCAAGTGGTTTGGTAAACTCCCCTCTGGAAGGGTTATCAAAACAACCAACTAGGTACGCCTCGTACCTAGTTGGTTGAGGCAGAACGTAGAAACTTTTCTTTCAATATTGAATATATTGAGCAGATTTATGTTAGGCCCACATGGCAGTGTAGTGGCTAGCATTGTAAGCAAGAAGGTCAAACTCCAGGTCGACCAAGGGCCTTTCTGTGTGGAGTTTGTGTGTTCTTCTCATGTGTGCATGTGTTCTCTCTAGGTATTCCAGTCTTTTCCCACAGTTAGGGTGAAAGTCAACCCTTTGTCTGGAATGTTGTCGCAGCAAATCTACCAGATCAGATCACTGTATTTTAGTATACAATTTTTTTTTTCTCGTTTTGTTTTGTTTTCATCGCTGGCAACATTCCCACACTGCAGTCACAGAAATGCATTCACTGAGCAGGCAAGGCGGAAAAAGCATACAGCGTGAGTAAAGCGAAACTGCCTCATTCAGCAGCACTATGGCTGAAAGCACAGACAAATGCCCACAAAAAAGATGTATATACCTGGACATTCAGTAGAACTTCACAATCATTTTTTTTATTTTTTATTTTTTTTATCATTGACACAATTTTAGCTTCTAGGAAACATGATTATTTCCATTATTGAAACTGCATGCTCCGCCCAACAGCAATCAAGTGCTCCCTGAACAGCTGTTTGGCTGTGTGCCTGAACCAATCTGCCTGTGTCTGCACCTCACAGCTCCAAGTATTCTGGATGCAGTGTAGAATGTAACATTACTGTTAAAGATGTACAGTTCCTGGTTCTGCTAGTATACATACCGATATGTTCTTGAGCGAGACACTTAACCCCACATTGCTAATGCTACAGTGAAAAATGCTAGGTCACATATCAGAGGTCCACCGGGGGCGATATACAGTAGGTCCAGCAATTACAAGATTACAAACTCTTAGTTTACCACCAATAGACAATATGCACAGTCACTTGCTTGTTTTTGGCCAGGTATCCGGAGCAAATGGCATGGCCCCTCCTAGAGCAACACCGCTTCATACTTAGCGCTAGCCGTTAGCACTTAGCAGCATGAAGCTCTCGTTGTAGCTCCTTATCTTTTGATCCAGAGTCACAAGAAACTGAACCACTTTCACCACCAAGGCTGCAGCAGGACGTTTCACAAAATCCTTATTTTTGTCGCTCTATGCTGTTAGAATCCTGAACCCTGAGGACACACTGGTGCTAATAGCAGTGTCCCCCATCCGACTTCACTGTGTCTACATGTAAGCTTCTTCACTTTAGACCAATCATACCAGTAACTCTACTTGTTACTGTAAATAGGCTATTTTAAATGTTATTTGGAATTTATTATTTATTGTTTTTCTGCACTACTTTGCCCATTTGTTGTTTTTTTTTTTTTAGATGTCTTCATAGCTAGCTGGTATGACTGTGAGCAAAGTGATTTTGTACATCTTTTGGTATGAGAAAATGACTGTGTAACTGTACTTTCTGCACACCATGGTCTCTCTGTCTCTTCTGAGGTAACTGCATATCAATGCTCATATAGATGGGAAATGTCTGCTTCAAATAAGTACTGAAAAAGTACCATTTTGGCCAGTAGTAGTAACTAAAGTGTGCTGAAAAAATTTAATTAGCTAACGTAACTGATTCGTTGAATTAGAGACGCCCTGCCCTCCACTGGAGCAGGAGCAGGAAGAGCTGCTGCTGGGGGGAGGATTCAGTTCATGTCAGATTTACTAGTTACATAATAAACATGGACTTTTCAAATCCGCTCGGCAGAGTTCAGTAAAAAGTGATGCCCTGCTTTCACAGAAGTGGCTGAAGTGTTTGTTGTGACATGAAGTGATGTATAGATGCGGGACGGACATGGGGATACACCATAAAGCAACAGAAATGTAATTTTCCAGTGAATTACGTTTTGTAAAGTTATCAATCAAACAGTCAACCAATCAATCAACCAGACCTCATTTATAGACCACCTTTCATACAAAATCAGTTCAAGTCAAAAAAGTTTCACCGGATAAAAGCACAAGGAACAACTCCCTCCACCACCACACCTACTCATCAACCATTCCAACAACATAAAAGATTAAAAAATATTAAACAATTTGAGAGGAAGAGGTTCACGTGGAAGCCAGGTTAAGAAGGTGAATCTCAAGTTAGTTTTTAAAAATCTTTTATAAATCTATAGCAAAAATGTAATGGTGTTTCTGACCCGAGTAATGATACTTGTCTACATCTTATTTTATTAACCCTTTTGTTTCCTGTGTAGTATGCCCTGCTTTGTGTTTCAGGAGGCTGGCTGGTCAGCGAGGTGGAGTCTATGAATCACGCACCTGCAACTCATTGCCTTGTTACCTGCTTCTATTTAGACTCTGATTTTTGGATCCACAGTAGCCAGTGCGTCTTGTCTTTCAGTGTGGTAACATCTCAGTCTCCATGACCTTCTGTGCCAGGACTTTTTTTTTTGGGAACTGCTTGTTTTGTCTTTCCTCTTTTTTTTTCAGATTCATGGACTTAGAGCTCTGTCTCACAAGTTGGCCAGCCTCTGCATCATTAGTTGTTTGTTTTTTCTTTGGCTTGGTTTTTGTCTTTGAGAAAAAAATATTTACTTTTTCCTAACTGATCTGGATTTTCATTCTTTTGGATTCACTTAATTATCTTTACGATCATCACAGGTTTAATAATATTAAAAACTACAGATGATTAGATTCATCTGTATCCCTTATTTTGACGTTAACAAAGAGCACAGAGACGATCAGTGAATTAGACTCCCAATTACAGCGAACAAGTGAAAAGACTAATGTTGCATTTGCTCTTTAACTGGAACACCACCAGTAAATGAGATTTAGTGCAAAACAAATAAAAAGGCATATCTCCCAACAGTGTCAGCTCATTATTGATCTCCTTCATTTACCAAATACAGTATATCATGGAAAAATACATCAAGATTGATATGACATCTAATGGGGCACTTTACATAATAACGTATTGTTTTAATCACATTTACAGAACTCTGCCTTTTTTTCTACAGTTTAGAACAGTGAAAAGGCATTGTTTATGTCATTGACTGGAATTTCCCCACTGTATTAATGGGGCGTGTAGTTACAGTAAATATTTGGCCACTGCAGATTATTGATAATTAGAATAGGAGCGAGCAACTTTTTTTTTTTTTTTTTTTTTTTTTTTCAGAAGGCCATGTTTTATTTAGTTTTCTTACAGCTCTGGGTGTAAAACTGGGGTACTCTGAGGTATACAGCAAAAGTGCAAAATGAAGTACTTATGCATAGGTCCCTGATAGAACACATTGCAATATGTTATTAATATTGAGCTCAGGCATACTGTAGCACAGTAGTCAAAATGTTCATTAAATATTAGAGGACACACTTGCACCAATGAATGTTGAAATCGTAAACTTTCACTATCTCTGAAAAAACACACTGGCCATATCCAAGTATTTATTATATTTAAAAAAAAATTCAGTTCTGTTATTTTTTCCCAACTGTGGAAGACAATTTTTACTTATGCAACTGACTTTTTGCTTTAAAGTACAATGTCATGTCCTAATCCAGCTCCCATTGTGTATATATCTGCTCCTGGTCTCTCTCTCTCTTCTGTTTCAACTCACAGTTGAGTGCATGTAAAAAATAAATAAATAAATAATCTTTAATTTAATAGTAAAAAAATCACAAGGGTAAAGTCAAAAATGTATAAAGACATAAAACTACAGGGAGAATAGGACGCAAGAAGCTATCTAGATGCAAAACAGATAAGAGACAAATATAAACAATTAGACACAGGTGAAGCTAATTAGAGCACACCAAGCAATAACAAAGGTGAAATGAGTATCAAAAAAAAAAAAAAAAAAAAACAGGAACTGTCAAAATAAAACAGGAAATCCACAGGGAGGAAAAAAAAACTTCTACTGTATAAGTCAAAATAATAATAAAAAAAAACAAAAAGGCAAAACAAATTGACGCACTAGAAACTAGAAAAGTCTAGGTAAATAATCTTGCAACAGACTTCGTGCATACAATTACCCTCATAATTTAAAAAGGGAAAAAAAAAGGCTGGAATATATTTTTTATCTGTCCTGTCTCTTGCTTTCTTTTTATAGACCCAGCTACTAGTCAAATACAGTTTGAAAGAAACATCAAATGAAACGGGAGAGGGCAAATGCAGAGTGTGAATTTGTTTTGTTTTTTTATTTATCTATTTATTTTTTGAAGGTGCTGAGTTTAAAACATACCTCGCTCACATGTAGCCTTTGTACAGATCACTGACTGCTGAGGTACACTGTCTTCTAAATTATGATTTTATATCCTTTCATGCCAAGAACACCTGATGCTCTATCAAAAAATGTAATGAAAAGAGTTTTGTATGAAGTATGTATTATTGTATCTATCATAGTTAATAAGTCATTATATTTGATGTTGGGCTATTTATGTTTGTCACTATACTATAGAGTCATTCAGTTTGCTTTTAATCATTCACTCATCTTCTACAGCTTTATCCTCCACATAAGGGCGCCTAATCCCAGCTGACATAGGGCGAAAGGCAGGGTACACACTGGATAGTTTGCCACTCCATCACAGGACCACACATAGAGACAAACAACCATCCACTCTCATATTCACAGCTATGGGCAATTTAGAGTGTCCAATTGCCTTAATCCCCAAATCTGAATTTTATTTTTGGACTGTGGGAGGAAGCCGGAGGACCCAGAGAAAATCTAGACACACACGGGGAGAACATGCAAACTCCATAGCCCTTGTTCCAAACACAGGTCATCTTGCTGCTAAGACAAGAGTGCTAACCACTACACCAATTGTGTGGCCCCTGCGTTTACAGAGACTGAATTATTGTCCATCTGACTAAATCCAAGCTTTAAAAATTCATGAAAACATGATATGAAATGGCACTAAACTGAATTTAGTGGGACTAACACATCCAGAAAATAGGATTGAGACTTGATTTAATACTGCATGTATACCTTCATTTGGACCAGAGTCAGACTCAGGCTAGACTGGATATGCTGCACATGCACCATAAAACTCACGTGAACAAAAATCACATGATGTTTTAAAGTCATAAACATATTGCTGATGTGTGTAGACCCACATGTTAATGCTCATGATAAATGAGGCCTTTTGTCCAGATTATGTTTTTATTTAAACACTGTTCAACCACCTGGAACTGCATAGCTTTTCTTCTCATGTGTGGGTCAAGATGTCATGTGTGGCTTTAATTTAAAATGAATAGTAACATAGACATTTTTTTCTATATAGATCAAGGACATACCAGCAACAAACCCATTTTGCTATACTTTCAAAGAAACCAAGACCTTTCTTGGCCATTTACTCATGCAAATAATCAGGTAAAAATATAATAAAAATAAAAGTGAAATAGACAGATTGTGGAGACCGGTACATAATGTTCATTCAGTATCTTTTTAACTCATTTTTTCTTAATTGTCACAAAGAAAAGAGAAATGGCTGGCATCTCTTGCCACAAATGTGGTGGAAAAAAAAACTACATACAGGTTTAAACAGCTTTGAATAGTGCGAATGTGTTTAATTGGCATTCGCTCCCAGGTCAAATGTCTGAAATGCACACAAGACCCCTTTGTGTGGTTAATTTCTGGCAGCAGTGCAAATTTCTGCAATACTCCAGGGCGTTCATTTTCCTATAGCTGTTTGCCTTACCATAATCCATAAATGAATCGTGGTGTGTGTGTGTGTGTGTGTGTGTGTGTGTGTGTGTGTGTGTGTGTGTTATGTCACAGCCTGGGACAGTGCTTTTTGGATGGATGACTGCAAGGCTCTGCTGTGCTTGCTGAAAGTTAAAATTTCTGTTAAGTAGGCTGGGACAAGGCAATTTAGGGTTTTAAAAACAAACATCAAAGATTTAAAAGCCATTCTAAAATGTGTCTAGTTCAGTTTGTTAAAAGGCGAACAGCCACATTTTGCAATAACTGAAGGTGGCTCAGAGAAAACTGAATGATACCAACATAAAGTGCATTACAATAGTCCAATCTTGAACTAATGAAGGCGTGTATGGCTACCTTGAGGTTGTGGTGAGTAGAAATGGCTTTGCTTTGGCCAGCATATGCAATTGATAAAAACCTGTCTTGACAACATTGTCTATTTTTTTTTGTTAAAATTCAAATTACTGAAAAACACCAAGGTTTCCTAACAGTCCAGCTGAACCGAGAAGACAGTGCACCCAAGCTACCTGCTCCAGTGTCTCCAAAACAATAAAAGATACAAAACAGTACTTGTTGTGATATTATCTCTGAACTCAATGGTGGTGTTTTACTGTGATTATTTTATTCTGTTGCATTCATAAGGTCGGAAACATGACAGTCATGAGTAACCACTGGCAAAGTTAATGGTAAAAATTCCAGGAATACCTGCAAATGTAACTATTAAAGAAATTGAATTGAGCTCTTGCACAAAAAAAACCAAACAAACAGGCATACACCACAGTAGAGACAAAAGCTGCAAGTTAGAAAGTGAGTCACAAAAAGTGGCCAAGAAAATTCCTAGATCCACTCCTGATTTTCAGATTTTTGATCTGTAGCTCTGTCTCCTGGGTCAAATGACTGACTGCTTCCTTTTTGACATCGATACAACTCCCTGCATAATTTCCAGTGCAATGCTACAAGATGCATTCATTGTCAATACGTGTTAACCAACCTGTTATCCATTAATGAACTGTGGCATGCATGGCACACCAAAACATTGCCTCTGAGCTCCATGGATCACATTCTTGAGGTCAGAAACACCACAGTGCTAACCCCACACTGGCAATGGAGATGGTGTTAATCACCTTTATTTAAGCAGGTTCATATGGGTTAAAAAAAAATACCAGTTATAGTACCGGCAATTTTTAGTGTGATAAGAACTGAACTGACCTACCTATCTACATACAAACAAACTCCCAGTGCTCTTGCACAAAAAGCCAAACATGTATTCACCACTGAAGCAGAGACAATAGCCACAAGTTAGCAAGTGAGTCAGTAAATTGGCAAAACAAGTGGAGCCGAAATTCACAGATCCACTAGAGACTTCCAGAGTTTTGAGCACGTAGAAGAGTGGGAACAAGAGAGGGAGGCATGTATCATTTGAATTATTGTTTTCCAGACTTACAGACCCTAGAATTACAGGTAATTCCCATAAATATTAGTGTCTTGTGTATTTTGTACGAGATGAACAGTCTACTGGTTAACCAAAGTCCAAATGGAAATGGGGTGATGCAAAGTTAAGCTAAGCTGCAGCCAGCTGAATAGAATCATGCAACAGATACTTTTCTGAGGGTGTTTTTTTTTTCCTAACTGTTGGACAGACTGATGAAAATGAGGTGCAGCAAGCCACTCTCTTGCAATGTTCACTGGAGGACAGATGGATAGCATCTTGACAAACAAAGAAAAACAGACTATGTCGCCCCGTGCAGAAGTGATAGTGGTGACAGGCTATCTCCATGCATATTGATGCCAAGCCAGGCACACTGGCCCATGTTTGATTGAATAGTCACACAATGGGAAAAGGCAGGCTACTTTTCATGTTCACCCATCAATCAGTGCAGCAGACTGCAGCTCTCTCAGCTTTGTTTGAGTGTCAATTAGTTGACACTGTTTAGGTTGCAAGATGAATTTCAGCAGGCTCTGTTTTTCATAAGGCAGACAGCATATAACATACAGCTGTGGGACCAATCAACCCCTTCAGACACAAGCAGAACAGATTAATGGTTGGAAAAGGCTGAGTGGTTTACTTTTGAAGAAATAATTTACCACTGTGCAATGATGCAGAAACTTTTCTTCAGTCAGACTCCTTACCCGCAACAATTATTGTTTCCTCCTTGAGAAGGTGCCTCAGGCTACTGTCACCTGCATTTGTGCAAGACAAACACTTGCACATGCAGTTGTACATGTTAAGCTGTTAGTGACAGGCTCTGTCAGGTCTTGACTACAAAATGTGAGACATTTAACACAATTTAACACATTTATTAAAACAATGTATTCAAACTAATGAGGATCATTCTGAGTTTTTTTTTTTTTTTATGTAGTTGTGCTGACACCAGTATGGTGCTGTTTCTGTGAACCAGAATGAAATCCTGCCCTTAATGATGGTTGCCAGCAGGGACAGTTGGAAAAACAGGCTTTTGCCACTTAACAAAAGCTATTTTAACAATATATACTTTAAAAACAGTTAATCTAAAGAATATATTAAATTCACTGATTTATCTCGCCATTAGACACCCTTTTCTGGCTGGTTCACTCTATCACATCAAAGTTCATAGTGACATTATAGTAGTTTTTACTTTGTTGGGGGCACATAGTTGCTGCTTTACTTCTGCTTTTTGTTTGGAAAGTTTGTTTCACTTAGGTAAATTTGAACATAGAAGAAGAATTTTGAACAGTGAAGTTACAAGATAATACATTTGATGTTGGTGATAGAGGCAGCAGTGCGTTAATAGTAAGTCATTTGTGCTGTGACACAAAATCTCAGATATTTTAAATGGATTTTGGTGCAGATAGACATTCTAATGGAAGAAAAAGTGGCTAACATATTGTCAGTATATGGCAGGCATTAGCAGGTGTATAGGGTGAGCCTTTTCTAAGTAACCTGCTGGGAGGGAGGGAGCGCCCGGGTCCCAGGATGGTTATTGGAAATGGTGGCAGGCTTTGAACTATCCCATTGGTTTGGAATATCCCATTAAGCCAGGAACTGAAAACATAATCCCAACATTTAACAGAATGCCAAAACCCCACTTTTTATAAAAGCAATTTATAAAATATAAATAAATGTTTCAATGTTTTTCTGCTTGTCTGACTTCATTATCATTTTAATACATGGTCCATTGCTTTGCATTCTTTAAACCGCCATTAAGTAATAACACAGCACCTCGACATCTCATCAAGCAGTCAGTAGCCTTATGCTTTGCCCCCCCCCCAATAGGATGAGCTCAATACTTATGCATTCTGTGTATCATTTTTGAGGTTAGCGAGAATCACTGAGCCGCATAAAACAAAAACTGCATCAGTTTTCTGCTACACAAACAGATTGCATTGTTCATGCAGTACAATTCAGCCTTCAGGCCTTCTTGTTTGCAATGTCTATTGTTGATATGAGGCAGGATTAGGGAGAATGGAGCCAAGTGTTTGGAGACATTTTCTAACAACTGACGTTCACTTAACACTTAGTGGCTCATTCACTTGCTTTTGATTTATCAAGGTAATATAGATCCACCATCACAATTCATTAAACAAGGAAAATGACAAAATTTGTCATTTGGACATCTACAGTATAACCAATGCTACAGGTTTTAATTCAGTGAATGTGTGAGTCAGTGGGATGTGGGAGGAAAGTGGAAGAAAAGGGAAGGTGAAGGGATTCACACACAAATAACAAAAATGCCTGTTCTGACCGTGGGGTACCAGTTCTCTTAGTCTTTGTAGTGCTGATAGACCAATTCTAGTGCCTAATTAGACCATAATAAGGGAAGAGAAAACCTTAACTTGGGATTTGTTGAAATCAAGCTTTGGTGAGGTACTCGAACCTATTATAGCTGGAAAAGACACATTTTTAGACAACTTAAATGCCATTATAATGTTAAAAGTAAAGGCAATCGAACACATGCATTTCCACTCACGCCCACTTTATTAGGTACACCTGTTTAACTACCTGTTATTGCAAATATGTAGCCAGTCAGTCACATGGCAACAACTCACTATTTTTAGACATGGCCAAGATGGCCTTATGAGGTTGAAAGTGAGCATCAGAATAAAGAAGAAAGGTAAGGAGCAGCTTTGAATGTGGCCAGACAGGCTGGTCTGATTATCTCAGAAAGCGCTGATGAGCTGGGTTTTTCACTCACAGACATCTCTGGGGTTTACAGAGAATGGCCAGGAAAAGGGAGAATATCCAGTGAGCTGCAGTTCTTGAAAAGAAAATGCCTTGACTGGTTCAAGATGTTTCAAAGGCAACAGTAATTTCCATTAACTAAACACACTTAGGGTATTCTTAATCCAACAGAAGACCACACCAGGTGCCCACTTTTTCCTTTGTACCAAATAAAGTGGCTAGTGAGAACTAATTGGTCACCAACAAGTATTCTTTTCAGTGTTTTTTTTTTATATCATTTTCACAGTGTCCTGAGTGCAGTGGTGGCTGGTGATGAAAAAACATACATTTGGTGATGGTGAATGTAAAGAAAACTTCAATATGTCATGAAGGTCTTTATGCAAGTTATACAGTATGGCATAATGAAGCAATCCTTTGATCTGCAAATGAAAAGTTGTTTATATATCAAAACAAAACAAGAAAAGCAGCTGACTCAGACCGAAGTGTAAGATAGTTCCTCTCTCTCTCTCTCTTTATCAGGAAGCCACATTTGATCCCATGTGATCACAGTAAATGCATCCTGGATGCGTTTTTAATGTCACGTGTTAACATGCATACGTAATATTGTATGCCTCATTTGGATCATTGAGGAGGGATGTTATGCTGCATTCTATTCACGTCGGAAGACAACATGCTAATTTCTTCTTTTTCATTCTTAATTTTTGCAGTGATGCAAATTCAGGCATCATTTCTGGCACAACACTATGACGCACATTCATCTTCTGGCCATTATCATAGTTGTCATCCATGAAAGACTCTAACCAACCCTACTTTTTAGAACTACAGACAGTGCTTAATATTTTTTTTTATTTCATCCTGCTTCGTTTCATTTCATTTTAATACCGCCTAAAAAAAGTCATTCATCGAGTTTATGTAAGATAAAAGATATTAACAGATTATAGATAATAAAGACTGTAACACTGTAACTGAGCTCCATTGTAATGGTGTTGTTGTCTTTGTCAGTGGACTCATTTTATTTCTGGAGCATTTGAGACGTCACATTTCATGCCGAGGTGGGGGAAAAAAAAATCACCACTGTGCAGAACAACTACTGACAATGGGGACAGGGTTAATCCCCTTTTTTTCATTGGGGTTCACAAATCCTGGATATACCGTCTAATTTAAGAGCAAGAGAGGCTTACGTGTAAATGAGTGCTGGCCCTGTGATATAGGCTGGCAATCTGTCCGAGAGCGTACCCAGCCTCTGGCCTGATGTCAGCTGGGATTGGCTCCAGCTCCTCATATGACCAAAGGATAAGCTCTAAAAATGATGGATGGATAGAGCTTCTGTCTTCAATAGAATGACACACAACTTTTCCAAAGGTGAACAGTCTCTCTCTCTCTCACACACACACATACACACACACACACACACACACAGTTATGGCCTAGGCTCCCTCCATCTTTTTTCTACTGTAACTTTCATGAGTTGTCACAACAGTAGATTGATATTGTTACTCATAATTTCTGACACAGTGACGAGTGTCCGTAAGAGTTATTGTGATTATATTTGGGCTTCGGTTTAAGTTTCAGTAACTGATATTTCTGCTTGCACGTAGATTTTTTTTCTGTGGTAATGACACTGGAACTGGGCTGCTGTTAGTGTGTCATTTGGTCATCCCTGAGAAATGGTTTACTGGACTATTTTTTTTTTTTTTTTTTTTTTTTTTTTTTTTTTTTTTTTTTTATTTTTGAAAAAAGATTTTTTTTTTTTTTTTTTTTAAGTTTATTGTGATCATATGTAAATAAAGTGTTATTTTTGCTGGAGGTCTCTTTTTTGTTATGACATTTTCCCTTCTTTTGGTTGCCTTGTTTGTTAGTTAAATGATAATCATTTTACTGTCCCTTTTAATCAACAATTACATATCAAAAAAGGCAATATGGTTATTTATATTATAATCATAATCATAAATGCAGTGCTTTGTGTTGTGTTTGTCTATACTTCATTTACATATAATAGAACTAAATAATAAATAAATAATCACTTAACACTGTTCAGGAGTATTTGTTAACTTTTTGCATTAACCCATGTTAATTAATGTACCCTAATTGTAAAGTGTTTCATTGCTGACTGAAATGGCCTATGTAGCAAGTCACATGCAAAACCTATCACAAACAAACAGTTAATCACACAAATATTTCACAAAGAGAAATAAATTACACACACAGAATTTCCAGGCCAAAGTAGTAGTGACCTACTTTGCATCCAAAAAGCCGTTTTAATTTGTCTCACTGGAGCTGCTGGGGAAGTATATTCAAGAAAAAAAAAAAAAAAAGAAAAGTCATAGTTTAATTAAATGGAATGAAAACACAAGTTTGCAGCAAGTGTCTCACATTCAGTCTCCACCACCTGGTATTGGTATGAGTCTCAGGTACTTATCCTTAATCTTTTCCTCATCAAAACTGTTACACATGGCACCTGCTCTAATAACATTAAAACCCTCTCCACAATGAAAGTAGTATATAATTCTAGTCTGCTTCATCCTCATTTATCCTGTTGGTAGGAGAATGTAAACCCCTCATTATTTCTGCCTGCTTCATTTTGCTACTTCTCTACTTCCTGTGTTGAGATGAGGCAATCAACTTTACTGTTAATAAAGCCAAACTTGTCCCTGAGCTTCTCTCCAGGAGTAACACAGTCTCCTAAAAAATGATGTTGCCACACAACTAAACAGCAGTTTCAATTACATTTTGTAAGGAATGTGCTTTCTGAGACCCAACTGATACAATTATTGTACAGACGTGTATATTTATTTATATGTTTACTGCTTTTTGCAGAAATGAGGGTGATAACCAGCAGGGGTCTCAAATATTACCTGGGGGCCAATGAGCAACTAGTCTGGTCTGGAGTGGCCAGTCAAGGCAAATTGTTTGGGTACCTGTTCAGTGGGGTTGGGCAATATTAAACTGATATCACCATAACAATGTTCATGACAATATTTAAAATTCAAAATCTGAAAATGTGTTTTAAAATGAACCAATATATATTTCACAATATATTTATAGATTCATTTTGCCTCAAATAAACACATACATAATTAATTTCATGTGGGCAGCATGATACATACAATAATAATATACAATACATTGGGGATCTGCATGTGACCCACAGGCTGCGAGTTTGATACCTCTGTTGATGACCTTTTGCCTTTTTGGTTTGTTTTTTAATCTTTTTTAGTTTAGTTTAGTTTAGTTTGTTGTTCAGTGCTCTTTGCTCTGATTAGCAATACTGATGAACAAAATTGTAACATGTTTACTGTGATATTTGTGTAAATACAGTATGTATGGAAGGAAATGTGGGATTTAACCATGCTACCCACCCACATGTTAAACTAAAGAAAAATTAACAACAAAAAAGCCAGATATTGATAGCTGTACATTATCTGATGAAGGGTTACATTTCCCTATATGTATGTTATGTGTTAATATTTGATTAACATTATCCATTATCCATGAAGACATGTCAAAGAAGAGTTAACGTAATGCTTGGTGCACACCAGTGACTGATGTATGGTCACTTGTAACCATACATCTGCTCATGAGTTTATTTTCTTTGACAAAGTTACATCAGTGTTATAATTTCAATACACTGCTGTTTCTTTTCAAGTGCCAAACTTAATTTAGGCCTAATATCCCAATGACAAGAATCTGATATGTGTCTTGATCAACATCAGTTGTTGGTTTCATTTCAGTTTTTATGCATTAAAGCTTGGAAAATTAACTGCTATTAATAAATGAAGAGGTTTGTGTTCCAGAGGCCTGAAACACACACCTCTTCAAACTACAAAGTTTTCTTTTTTTTTCAGGTCCTTCTTTCTGACTGTGTAATCAGTCATAGAAGCCAAGTTTTTACTCACTTCATAATTTAATTTGAATCCCTGCTTTATGCATATGGCTGAAAATTACACTCAAAATCATTTTACTGGCACAGAAAATATAATGAATAACACAAGAAAAAGAAAAAAGCTTAAAGGTATAGTTCAACTTTCTTAAATGTGGTTATATTGACACATTATCAGCACTGAATTCACTGAGTACACTGTCATTTCTGTAAACCAGCCTGGGACTCAAGACACACTAAAGAGGTTCATCCACTAAAATCTACATGAGGTTTGTAAACCACTCCCTCCCCAGAAAAATCAATAATTTTACTTCATAGCACACAGCAATTGTTGCTGTACTGCTGCTTCTATCAGTAAGTTCCAGTATGTCATCTTGTGGCTTCTGCATTTGTAATCCTCTCCTCAGATTTGCCAAAGTAACAGAAAATTACCAAATGAGGCAGCAATGGACCAGTAACTTGTATTTCTCTATGAGCTAAAAGTACTTATTTTATTCATGGACTTTGGTGTGTAAGAAATGAGTTTCCAGCCAGAAAAGGCTGTCTAATGCTATGGTAAAGTAGCAAATACTGTATATCCATAAGATATCATATACTTAAGCAGACACAAACTTTATTCAGTGAGCCTTTTGGTAAGTGGATGAAATTTGTTCTTCCTGCTGTCATTCCTGGCAGCTGTGGTGTCAATAAAGGAAATTGTCCAGGTCCCAAACCAGAAAAGCGGTGTCTGTAGTGTTATTGGGAGACATCAGTGTCAGTAAAGTGTCAATAATTCATACAAACACACTTACAGCAAAGGCTTTATATAAAAACTGGATGTCATTTTTGGGTTCACCAAATAATGTCAGCCAGGAAATACAGTATATTGAATAATTTTCTCATTTGATTTACTGTATAACATCAATAAACATTAGTTGCTAGATTCAACTCTTTATCAATAGAACATGATGACTGGTATCATCCAATAAGAGTTTGGATTTTTTTTTTTTTTTTTTGTGGTTATAAAAACTCAACATGGTGCTGGCCAAATCATCAATCTCAAAGTTCAGATTCCAGATTCTCATGAGTGATGTCACTTTAATTGATTAGTCAATCAGTTATTGTTTCAGCCCTTGGGGTCACTACTGGTTGCCACTTGGTTGCAGCCATACATTAAATGTGAGTCCAATATCTAAAAGATATAATATTGTCACATACAACTTAGTACACACAACTTAGTAACATGTTTAGATGAAAGATGAAAAGCCTCAGAGCTCTAAGTAAGTAAGATGCACAGTTATCACCATGAACAAAAGGGAACCGTTATTATAACTGGCCCCACATCAATGCTGGTCCATCTTTCTGGTGCCTTAAGCCAGTGGTGTATATGCATGTGGGTGTGTGAGCATGTGTGTTGTTGCTGTGACTGCTTTTGGGCTTGTGCTCATGCCAACTGATGGCCAACTGCCTAATGTAAGATGAAAAGGTAGCAGCATAACATCCAGAGGCATCCACATTTCCCAGCTGTTTCTCTGCTCCTCTCTGGAAAAAAAAAACTCAAAAGGCCTGTGTCCCTGCTCTGTGGCCTCCAGGATTCCTGCATCTAACAAGAACCACTTTTTTTGATTTAATAGACCGCAGGCTTTGAGCCACAATGTGTAAAACATTCAGCAGGTCAAAGGCAGCTGTGAATAGATTTGTTTGGTGTTGTGTTTAAATAAGGCCTGGGAAGTTTTAACACAATCACACAAATTCCTTAAAACACCGCAGATTTTTTTTTTTATGGCATGCTACTGATGAATAAAAAACCAAAATGGTGGTTTAAAGATTCTCAGAAAATGATCCTCATACTCAAACTGCAAAGTTAGTTTCAAGATGGACATTCCATGGCATATGGCAATGGTCTGCTCTCTTCAAACTAATCGGTTTGGTTTGTGGTTGTTTGTCTCAACAAGAGGTCAAGCTTTGTATAACAATAGACTACAGGCGGGAGTGACGATTTTCTGATGCCCAATCAGCTGACTGGTGTGGGTGGAGCTAGATCGTCACGTATTACTTTATTCTGGTCCTCAAAGGGAAGGGTGCCACAATGGAATGGTAGGGGCTGGTCATTTTGGCACTATTCCTAGCAGAAGGGGGGAAAAAAGAAGTACCGTAGCGTTCTGTACCAAACTGAACATTCCACTTGAATTTCACTACAATACACAACATTTATAAGCTATAGAAAAAACCTGCAAGAAAGCCTTTTCATTACATTTATACATTAAAACTAATTTCGTCAGACAGCAATTTTCCAAGGGAATAAACAAAAACACACACTATTACTTTACCTCACAGCAGCACGGTTTTTGCCCCTGTGTGCACATGAATTTTCTTGGGGTTCTCTGGTTTCATACCACATGACCAAAAACATGCAGAGGTTAATTAGTCGCTCTAAATTGACCACGGGTGTGAATGTGAGAGTGATGGGTTGTTCGTCTGTTTGCCCTGCAATGGAGAGGCAACCTGTCCAGGGTATACTGTGCCTTTTGCCCTATGCCAGCTGGGATTGGCTCCAGTGAACCCTGTGACCCTCATGTGTAGGATAAAGCAGTAGACAGTGAAAGAATGAATGAAAACAGCAGCAACAACAACAAAAAACATACTCCACTGCATGAGAGCCAGTGTGAGCAATGCAGGTTCACAGCACATAGAGCATAAAGATGCATTCAATGACGGAAAATGTCATCACCCTTGCAAACATAAAAGCAGTCCACTATCCAAATGCTTACTACTGCTGCCATCTTACGGTATCAGATGCACTACTAACTAGAAAGCAATTAGGTAACTGGATAAATGTAATATTCCTTTCCAGTCAGTATGCCTAGTTGTTATATTAGTTGTTGCTTGTTGTGCTTGAGTTTGCCATGTTGCCATGATTTCAGGCTTTTTTTTTTTTTTTTTTTGAGCATTTGGGACCCTTAAAGTTATTCTGCAGAATATCGTAGACAGTATTTGTAATTGTTTAGGGGTGAAGTAGTAATAATAATGAACTCGTATGTATAAAGCAAGCATAATTGTCCACTCCCATGTTGATATGTGTAAGTATTAAACTTGAAGGCACATTCACAACAGGTAAAAATGTGGTTAATTTCAATCAATGAGAAGTTCACTAGGGGAAATCATGCAGTTAATTGCATTTAAACATTTTAATGGATTGACAGCCCTAGTTTAAATACCTCATGTAAAACTATTTATTGACAGTGTATTAATTACGTTTATCTTATTTTTTGCCCATTTGATCAGAGCTAAAGTGTCCCTCTTCTTATGCAGAACTGCACTAATGGCTTGATGGTAGTTATTAAAGTGACAGTAAATCATCCCACTTATTTACCTCACATTGAGGCAGATGAGGTGAAGCAATTTAGCTAAAAAGCAAAAGCCTCCAGGGCATAAGTGAAATCATCAAACCAGCTGCTGTTAACCTTCAGAAACGTCCCATGCCCCACTGATACCACAGTTATTTTAATTTCATCTTCTCATTAGAGTTGCAAACATAATATCTGCTACCATGTTATTCACAATGTAGTGCCCACCTTTTCCCTACCACTCTCACAGCATCTCTTCATCAGGAATGAAACAAAAGATGGTATCCCAAAGATTCACTTATCATTTTACATATTCCTGAAATGGATTTCTTTCTATTCTTTCACTACAATCTCTGCTTTTTCCCCCTCATGTTGAACAATTACAGTTTGGGTATAGTTAGACTAGGCTTTGTTGAAAGTTGGGCTGGTATACCATCATCAATATAAGAATAAATGACTTGAATGACTGAAATAGCAAGAGAACTCAACTCCATCAGCTTGTCAGAGTAATGTTAACAATGGTTGCTTCATTAAGACTCCTGCTTGGATGACAAGTCAATAAAAACCTCAAGTTGAGATGTGAAATTGTTGATTTTCCTTATGGACTTTAGTGTGGGGAGAAATTGGTTTCTCTAACTGCAAGGTAAAATTAGCAAACATATTCTTTCATATCGTTTGTTAAGTGGCTAAAATCTGCCAAAATCAGCAAGTGTCTCAGGCTGGTTTATGGAAAATGGTGGCTGTGGTCTGCTTCGGGAAGTCGGTGTTGTAAATGTGTCAATAACCCAACCACAAATTAATAAAAATGAACAATACATTCAAGATGTGAACAGTTTCATTTTCTTGTCTCAACCAGGCATAGCGGTAGCACTTTATTGTGGGCACATTAGCATGTTAGAGTCATGTCAGCATATGTAAACAATCCTCATCTGTCAACTGCAATATGCAGCTAACTGTTCACAGTCAGCATCTCTTGTGCTAATTCATGCAACGGAGGACAGTTACCTTGCATATAGCACAATTTTGAGGGGGAATACAAACTGCAACACATCAGGGACCAGGCTCATATAAATGTATCCACCATGCTCAAGAGCAGCAGAATTAAATAAGAGTGCAGGAAAAACTCATGACTAGAAAAACTACAGACTATACATCTTATCTGTTATGCCTTATGTGAACATTATTCCTCATTACAGTTAAAATAATAACTGTATATAGCAGGTAGCGTTCACCTGAGGGCTTCTCAGAAGCTTAAATGATATTAGTGGGCAGTTCTCTTCCATTTTTCTTTGCCAACTGGTTGATTAAGTCAAGCTTTTTGCTCCTAATTTGGCCTCATAGCAGTGATGGTGGTGATAACAAGCACATAGAGATAATAAAACATACTCTCACGGAATAGTCTGGACTTTTGAGTACCCTGGAAAAGCCAGCTGATGAATTTTTAAATGTTAATCTTTGAAGAAGCGGCAGGAGTGCACTCGTCAGTAAAATGAGAGGCTGCCAGGATTCTGCAGCAGGATAATTAATTGTTAAGTCTTTACCGTTGGGAAGCATCTACAGAGACCCATTGCAGATATTATACAGCTGTTAACTTTTGAGCCAATTCAGTGTGTTTTTTCCTCTTCCATCCCCCCCTTCCATGTACACCGTGTGTGTGTGTGTCTTTGCATGAGTTATTGTTTGTGTGTAATGATGTGTACATATATGCATACTTGCATGCACGTGCTAAGCACCCCCGAAGCCCTTTGTGTAAGGAAGCCAGATGTTGCAGCTGGAATGTACAACCTTGTTGACAAAAAAAAAAAACAAAAAAAATGAACTGCATTTAATTTTATATGTATTTGAATTTGATTGAATGCCGAAAAGTCCAAAAAAAAAAAAGCCTATAATCCACATTCCTTGTTTTGTTTGCTACATGTTAAAGACTTTTTTGACCATTAGTGATCTTGGAAGATAACTGCTGTGGTCATTTCAGAACAATCTTGAAGAGTATTATTACTGGTTGGTGTAAGAGAAGAGGACACAGGGGACAGGGTAAAATGGAAGCACATGATCTGCTGTGGTGACCCCTAAAGAGGAGTATTAAATATAAATATTTCCTTCTACAAAACCTTTTGTACTCTTTAGATTAGTTATTTTAGGTGGATTATTTAATCAGTGCATTGCAAGTAGGTCAAAGTGGAACAATAATGTTTAATCATTATGTCATTTGTTTGAAAGTCATCTTTTTTTTTTTTTTTTTTTAACGCCTTGGTTGTGGTAAACTATTGCCATATTCCCATCACTGAAAAGCAGGTGACATGTGATCTTTAAAACTGGTGCTGAATATTTCCTGTAACGCCATTACACTCTGTGTTTTGTTGTGCTTAACAAAATCTTTCCATTTTCATTTTCATTAATTAAACTCAATTGAGGCCTAGAGCTGGCCAAGTTAATGAAGTTGAGATTTCAGTGCTGGATTAATTAGAGCTCAAATAGGGAATGTGGGGTGGATGATAAATAAACAATGTAATAAATGACGCACTGCATAGTCTTTAATGCACAATTAAATTGGAATTGTCTTGGGATGAGGTAAAGCACACACAAATTAGTCTGCTAAGCTGGCTTCATATATCATGCCTTCACTCGTAATGGTTCAAGCCAGGCCAGGTAAACCCCATGGTGATATTTAAAATACTGTGGATAAACACACAGACTGATTTTCTGATGTCTCATTACCAGCTCCTCACATAAAACAGAAAACCTATTCAGACTGTTCCCGTGGTGGAGAAACAGCAGACACTATCATAACACAGAAATCCATTGACAGCTGATTAAGAGTAAAATATCTGGGGGCCAAAGAAAAAAAAGAAATAAAAAAACATCTCTGTAAAAGAGGAGGGGAAATAAAAATGTGGTAAATTACCTCTTTTGTTCACTGGTTTGCCAGGATCAGAAAAACAGACAGTAAAACATGAAACATTCCCAGAGGTGGAAATTGTAATTCTGTACTTTTGAACGAAGCATTTAAAATTTAAGGAATAACATTTGTTGTATTGCCAAGAAATGGTTCCGAGATGATTCCATCCACGCTCATGCCCAAGTGAATATGGTCCTCTAACTGGTTAGCTAACTTTAGTTTGGAAAGTGGAAACAGTTAACTATGATAACAAATTATGTCTATCACTTAAACCCCATTGGTCACAAAACGCCATGTGAGTGTTGGAAGAGTGGGTCGTCTTTCAACTGGAAGGTTGAGAGTCCTGAGCCACATGTGTTGAGCCCATCCTACTGCTCGTGACCAAACAGTGGTGAGTCTGGCAGTTTTGTGGCGTTTGCGACCAAATGTGCTAGTTTGCCTAACGAGGCAGAAGAGGTTGGTATGTCTTTCTGAGTTCTGTCCATTACGTGCTCTCTTCCCTTGCGATTAGAACAATGAGGCTGTAGTCGTTAATACTACGCTTCCAGTGAAAGGTGCAGAGGCACTTCACACTAGTGATGAATGCTCCAGTGTGCACTTGCAAGTGGCCTGAGACCACCTCTTTCAAGCGGACATACCTAGGGCGTAAAGGCACCAGGGTTCGATTTAACCGCACTAAATGAGGCTGCACCCCCTAGTCCAGGGTTGGGCAATTATTTTCCCCAAGGAAAATGATGAGATGCCATATGAGAAACAGAAAAAAATGTTTAGGGCTGGACCAATGGGCTGAACTAAATTACTGAACTAAATATTTTCAGTCACCATCACGATACACCCCCCGATTTTCTCTTGTCTAACTAACCTCATGCAGGTCAGGGATGGCAAAGGCTTTTGTTTGTGACATTTGTGGCATTTGGATCTGAGTGGGTGTGAGTTTAGTTTTGGTCTTGGTTTACTTGCAGGCACCTTATTAACATCCAAAATTGTACTCACTATTGATAAATTGATAAATATTACTATTTCCTTGTCTTTTGAGTCTGTTCAAATAAATTAGTCACAAACAGTCATGTGTGGTCTCCAACGTTTGTCTTACCTTTGAGCCAGGTCATGACAACATATTTATCATACAGATAATGGAATATATGCACTAATGGAACTTGTCAAAAAAATTAAATTAAACTGAAATATGTGTTTCAATTTAATGGAGTGATTTTTTTTTATTTTTTTTTTTTTTTTTTTTTTTTTTT